>PVLA01008123.1:0-93554 GCA_004027455.1 Hydrochoerus hydrochaeris
GAAAGCATATGACTTTTGTACTACCATGAGATGGAAGAATGTTAGCCACCATAATTTAGACACCATCTGTATCTAGGTGTGGCTTGAGGAATACTGAGGACAGTAATTGTCATTTTATTTGCTTTGGGTTTAGGAGAGAGGGTCACTTGAGGTCTACTAATAATGCTGTTGGTGATATTGGAAGTGGATCCTTTATCTATGAGATTGTGCTATAATCCTGGCTGAAATTGGATAGAAAATTTGTGAAAAACTTAAATGAGACGCATCTAGATATATGATACACAGAATATGTGGGATAACTAAAGGCTATTTATATGCTATAATCGGTTACTACTACCTCCATTTTACAGAGGTGGACAGATCTTGGTCATTACCAGGAATGTGGTCCTTCTTATCCTTAGTACTTCTTTTAGTATTAACATCCAATGTGAACTGCATGCCTCAACCACTCTCCTGCAATTCTGAAAACATTGTTTCCCACAGAGGTCACACTTTTATTAGGAGGTTTATTTCTTGGATTAGCCATTTTTCTGTCACTGACAAAATACTTGATTCCTACAATTTAAAGGAAAAGAGGTTTGTTTTTGGTCATGGTTGCAGTCCCTGGTTAGTTGGTTCCAATGCCAAAACAAACAAGGAAGAAGGCATGAGGCAGGGTGTGGGGGTGGGAAGCTGCTGTTCTTCCGTGGCAGCTAGAAAGCAGAAAGTGAATGGAAGACCCAGGGACAAGAATATATGCACCCTTCCATTCCACATCCCTGGCGACCCCTCTCTAGCCAGACTCCACTTACTAAGAGCACATTCAGCATGTGAGCTCATTAACAACATATGAAGCTACTGGTGAACATAGCACCCCTATGACCCAATCACCTTCCAAACACAAGAGAAGTGATAAGAATATCTCTCTGACAACAGGTCAGCAGAAGGCCAGTATGACCCATAAGCTCCCATGCCCATCCTATGAAAGCCTAAGTCATGAGGAGACTTTCTCAACCATAATGCTCACTGAATCCCATGGACATTGCATGTTTCTAGTTCCAGAGACAGCTAACTTGATAGAATTTAGCTTAGTTCTAACATTAGTTTGAAAACCAATCCATATGATATTGAAGTAATGGTTCTATTGAGTACCTTATGTGGTAAAAAAAAAAAAATTACCCTTGGCATTTGGTTCTCTCTTTCTTGTAAGTCATAATGCACAGATCTAGGAGAAATGAATGGAAGTGATTCTCTCATTATTACTTGTTTTATAAAGTCTGGGCTCTACTGCTTGGAGTTTCTATGGCTTACAAGATTTTACTTTATTTTTAAATCAAAACCATAGTATAGTTTTGCTGAATTAAAGTTTGAAACTGCTCCCTTGCCAATTTGAGCTCCACATATGACTGACCCAATAGCAGAGAAGGAGGTCACTCTATCACCTGCAATGAGTAATCCTAATTATCAGGGGGAAATTAGGTTGCTGCTGTGCAGGATGACAAAAAAGAGCACTGTGTCTAGATCCCTATGGGATTCACTATGGTTCTCTATTCTCCCTTGTCTTAGGGTCCATGTCAGGAAATAGATTTATAAACTTAGCTAGAATATATTGCTTTGTAACTTATGTTTGAATATATAGCCAATTAAGTGTGCTTTAAGGAAAATTCAGTACTTCAACCTGGGTTGGGGGAAGAGGTCCAAGATATTTCTTTAGGAATGTACTGTGGCCTACATGTTTCCTAATATCACTGGAATATGAACTCTAAGGAGTTCTTTTGAGGTTGAAAGAATTTGTCAAAGTGACTAAAACTATTGTTGCTTCACAGTTCACTACCACTTGCAATAATTTCTGTGGAACCTGAAAATTTTAAACACTATTTGCTCACTTCTCACAGGAACATGTTCTTGTTAGGGCTTGCTCTGGAGCTGATCTGAGGCTGCATCAAAGTTCCATTGGTTTTAAGGAGTGTGATCATTCTTACTCCATTTGTGATGCTACAACAAAATGACACAGTCTAATGAACAGACATTCATTTCTTATACTACTGGAAGCTGAGAGTTCATAATCAAGTTGTCAGTAGGAAGGCTATGTAGGGAAAGTTGCTCTTTATTTCCAGGCGATATCCCTTGGAGGTGAGGAACACTGTCCTCATGTGACAGAGTGGGGAGAAACAGGAAACAACACTTGCTTCAACCTCAGTACCCTGTAGAAGGGCTCTGATCACCTCCCAAAGGTTACATCGTTAGCACTGTTGCATTGAATATCAATGTTGCGTCGGAAATCAGGTGCCAATGTAAGTTTTAGTAGGAGGACCATCATCTGATCTTCAGTCGTTCTAGCTGACTCCATCTCCAGTGACCCACTCCGTTACAGGTGTATGCTGTGAGAGACACTTCAAGCTGCCAAGGCAGTGACAGCGTAGCTTCAGCCGTACTTCTTTAAGCCTCATGAATTTATCTGCTCTGACTCATCCATTCATAAAAACAGGCAAGCTCTTTGCACCTATAGCTCTTCTCCTTATGGACATGTTAATCATGCTGAGGTCATCACTTCTTGCCACTGATTTGTCCTTAATGCTACCAGGGCCAATTTAAAACCTTTCACTGACTTTCTCAGAAGAAACAATTTCAAAACTTCTCTTCCCAAGGAATTTAGTTCTGATTTGAATATCCTGACCAAAGCTCAGCAAACTTCTTCATCTCAGGCCAGTATCTCTTTACTTAAAAAAGACGAAAGGTTTGTTGTTATGTTTTATTTCATTTTTGTCGTTTTGGAAGTTGAATCAAGGGATTTCACACTGACTACATCCCAGCTACCTTTTATTATTTTATTTTGAAACAGACTCTTACTAAGTCACTGGTTGACCAGGTTGAGTTTGAACTTGCTGTCCTCCTGCCTCAGACTCCCAGTCTTGAGATTATGGGTTTGTGTTAATTTTCCCAGCAGAGAAAGAATGTTCTCAAGTTAAATGCCCTGTCTCCCTAGGTACTCTGTTTTATTTGTCTCCATAGTAGTGACTTTTAAAATTATTGCATTATCCAAAATGCAATTTTAATGTCTGTTAAGGCTTTGTGATGACAATTTTGTGAAAGGATAAACCTAGAAAACTGCATGTTCTCATCCATTAAGCTGTTGATACAGAGCAGTACAAAATCAAAAATCACACCAGTCCCTGCTGGCTGAATAGATTATAATCAACTTCTTTTGTGTTGATCAAACATCTCTAATCTACCATTAGCATTTGCAGAATGACACACTAATGTATTAAAATGTCATCAATCATGGGAGTTAATTAGGTTTTAAAAATTTAAGTATTTTTCTCCAAATTAAGCAGTAATTTTGTTGATATTCTGAGCTATTAATTGTAGTGTCTGTGTTCTCTTATGGATTATTTTTATTCAAAAGATAATTTGTTGTTAGAGTGGTTTTCTACTCATGGCAGTGAGGAAATGTCATCATTTTAACATGGATGGCACTTCACAAAGATTGGTGAAGGAGTTTACACTCATCCAACATGTATTTTTTATATCAGCTCTTTAAGAATTGGGCTTGATCGCATGGAGTAGGGCGACAGAATTCGAGTGGTCTTTCTTGTATGACCATCAGTATAGGTAACTTGGATGGTTCTCACTGGGGAATTTTTCTGTGAAATATATTTAAGTATGATATTAGCTAGTGGAAAATAACTATAAAAGGAAAAGTGTTTGGGGTAGAAATTTTTTAGTTGATACTGCAGACAATTACCTTTCTACATGTTTTCTATTACAGGTGAGAAGATGATACTTTAGAAAATAATTGAAAATAGTGTATTTGAAAAGCCTGTGTCAGAAGATTAGACAGATTAGTATAGGTGATAAAACAGAATGGATGTGTGCCTTCATAACAGACTACAGAGAATATAATGAGCAAATTCTGTGAGATTAGTAATTTAATTACCTCCATATTAAATCTCTTTTTTTAATTTAAAGAGAGAAAAAAACAGAAAGATAGAAATATTACAGAATTTAAAAAAAGATAAACAGTAAGAAATCACCAGTTGATAAATTACATGTTGTTCTTTTAGAAATAGTTGTTCAAGTTACAAAATTAAAGCACTCGAAGTGGACACTCAAGCAGTGAGACTGCAAATAGATCTGTTCAACAATCCAACAAGAATTTAGAAATATGGCTATCAACCCTACACACTTAAATACACATGCAGTTATATCTTTTATAGCACTTCCTATTTCCTCTTTTTTATAATAGCAATTACACATGTTTAAAATTTTATTTAAAGAGAAGAAAAAAAGCAAAAAAACTAAACAGAAAAAAGGGTAGCAACAATACAGAATTCTAATAGAAATAAAGAAAAAGAAAGAAAAAAAGGAAAAATAAAAAAACCACTAAGAAATCACTACTTTATAAATTACATATTGTCATCTTGGATGTCGTTGCTCAAGTTACAAAGTTAAAGGATACATAGTAGACATTCAAACAGTGAGACTGCAAATAGTTCTGCTCAAAGATCCAACAGGGATTCAGAAATATGGTCATCTATTTTACACACTCAAACATACATGCAGTTATATCCCTTAGAGCCCTTTCTTTTCCTCTCTTTTTTACAATAGCAATTACACATTTTGGGCTTTATTACTCTTATAGTTCTTATCACTTTTTGCACTAGAGACACAATGTGATATTTATAAATATGATTCTTGTTTATTTCACTAATGAGGATAGTCTCAAGTTGTCTCCATTTACCTATGAAGGCTTCAAGATCATCCTTTTTATAGCTGATTAATATTCCATTGTATAAAAATGCCACATCGTTTTCATCTACTCTGCAGTTGATGGGCATCTTGCCTGTTTCCAAGATTTAGCTATCACAAATTGTGCTGCTATGAACATGGGTGCACATATATCACTGTGATATGAACTTTTCAGTTCTTCTGGGAAAATACCCCAGAGGGGAATACCTGGATTGAGTGGGGCTTTCGTTCCTAGTTGTCTGAGAATTCTCCATATGGATTTCCATAATGGTTGCACCAGTCTACATTCCCACCAACAGTGAAGCAGTGTTCCTTTTTATCCACAGCCTCACCAGCATTTGTTATCAGTTGATTTCTTGATGGTTGCTACTCTTTCCGGAGTGAGGTGAAATCTCAGTGTTGTTTTAATTTGCATTTCTCAAGTGACCAGAGATGGTGAACATTTCTTCATGTATTTATTTTCCATTTGTATATCTTCTTCTGAAAACTGTGTTCATCTCAGATGCCCATTTTTGGACAGGGTCTTTTAATTTGGGGGACTTGATGTTTTTCAATTCTTTATATGTTCTGGATATAAGACCTTTGTCTGAGGGCCTGCTGGCTAAAATTCTTTCCAACTCTGTGGGTTTTCTTTTCACTCTGTTGGTGATTTCTTTTGAAGTATAGAAACTTTTCAATAATGTGAGGTCCCAATCGTTGATTCTTTGAAGTGTTTCCCATGCAGTTTGTGTTTTGTTCATGAATTCTCTGCCTACCCCTATGTCTCCAAGACTTCTACCTACCTTTGTTCCAGTACATTTTAGTGTTTCTGTTTTAATATTTAGGATTTTGATCCATTTAGACTTTAGTTTTGTGCATGATGATAGGCTTGGATCTAGTTTCAGTCTTCAGCATGTGGAGAGCCCATTTTTCCAACACCATTTATTAAAGAGACTATCATTCTTCCAGAGGACATATTCAGCACCTTTGTCAAATATCAGGTGGCTGAGTGTCTTTGAAGTTGTGCTTGCATCTTCTAATCCATTCCACTGATCCTCAGGTCTATTTCTTTGCCAGTACCATGCTGATTTTATCACTGTGGCTTTATAGCATTGTTTCAAGTCAGGAATTGAGATGCCTCCTTCCTTGCTTTTGTTACCCAGAACTGCCTTTGTTATTCTAGGTTTTTTTCTTTTTCCAAATGAATTTTAGCAGTGTTTTCTCTAGATCTGTGAGGTATGTCAATGATATTTTGATTGGGATTGCGTTAAATCTGTATGCCAGTTTGGGGAGTATGGCCATTTTCACAAGGTCGGTTCTTCTTGACCAAGAGCAAAGAATATCCTTCCATTTTCCAGTATCCTCTTCAATGTCCTTTTTCAGTGTAGAAAATTTTCAGCATATAGGTCTTTTACATTTTTAGTGAGGTTGATTCCTGAGTATTTCTTTTTTTACATGTCATTGTAAAGGGCAATATTTCCATAATTTCTCTCTCACTGAGTATTTTGTTTGTGAACAAGAATGCTATTGATTTTTGAGCATTGACTTTGTATCCAGCTACAATTGTGAACCTGTTTATTACCTCTAGTAGTCTTTTAATGGAGTTTTTTGGGTCTTCTATATAGAGTATCATTTCAACAGCAAATAGTGATAATTTAACTTCTTCCTTTCCTATCTTTATTCCTTTTATTTCTCTCTCTTGTCTGATTGCCCTGGCTAGTGTTTCCAGAAGTATATTGAAAAGGAGTGGTGATAGTGGACATTCTTGTCTTGTTCATAATTTTAAAGTGAAAGCTTTAAGTTTTTGTCCATTTAATAAAATATTGGCTGTTGGTTTGTCATAGATGGCCTTTATAGGGTTGAGGTAGACACCATGTATTCTGAGTTTCTGAAGGGTTTTTGTCATGAACATGTGTTGGACTTTGTTGAAAGCTTTTTCTGCATCTATTGAGATGACCGTGTGGTTTTTGTCTTTGGCTTTGTTGATGTGGTGTATCACATTTATTGATTTGCATATGTTAAACCATCCCTGCATTCTTGGAATGAACCCCACTTGGTCATGATGTATAATCTTCTTATTGATTTGCTGCATTCTATTTGCCAGTATTTTGTTGAGAATCTTTGCATCACTGTTCATTAGTGAGATTGGCCTATAGTTCTCTTATATGGTTGGATCTTTCTCTGGTTTTGGTATGAGGATGGTACTTGCCTCCAGGAATCATTTAGGAAGGTTGCTTTCTTCTCAATTTCATTGAAGAGTTTAAGGTGTATTGGCATCAAATCTTCTCTAAATTTCTTATAGAATTCAGCTGTGAATCCATCTGGACCTGGGCTCTTCTTTGTTGGTAAGTTTTTAATTACATTTTCAACTTCAATAGCTGATATTGGGTTGTTCAAAATTGCTATATCTTCTTGGTTGAGCTTTGGTAGTTCATATGTTTCTAGAAATCTGTCCATTTCCTCTGTGTTTTCCACTCTTTTTGAGTAGACATTTTCCAAGAAGGAATTCATGATCTTTTGAATTTCCATGGGATCTGTAGTAATTTCCCCTTTCAGTTCTTATTGCATGAATTTGAGTTTTCTCTTTCTTTTTCTTGATAAGGTTAGGTAGGAGTTCATCAATTTTGTTTATTCTCTCAAAAAAACCAGCTTTTCAATTCATCTATTCTTTGTATTTTTTTTAGTTTCAATTGCATTGATTTCTGCTCTAATCTTTACACTTTCCTCTCTTCTATGAGCTTTGGGTTTAGCTGGCTCTTCTTTTTCTAGAAGCTTGAGATGGAACATTAGGTTATTTGTGCTTGTTCTGCTTTCTTTATATGACAATTTATTGCTATATATTTCCCTCTTATGACCACTTCCATTGCATCCCACAGAATACAGTATGTTGTTTCTGTATTTTCATTGAATTGCAGGTATTTTTTAATTTATTTTTTAATTTCATCTGTAGCCCACTGGTTATTCAAAAGGTTGTTATTTAATTTCCATGTATTCATGCAGGTTTTGCAATTTCTTTTGCTATTAATTTTCATTTTTAGTGTGTTATGATCAGATATTATGCATGTGATGATTTCAATACCTTTGCATTAAGAATGTTAAGAATGTTCTATGGGATAATATAAGGTCTATTTTGGAGAATGTCCCATATGCATGTGAGAAGAATGTGTATGCTGATGTGGTTGGCTGGAACACTCTGTATACATCTACTAAGTCCAGTTGCTCACATGTATGATTCAGTTCTGTTATTTCTTTGCTGTCCTTTTGTCTAGTTGATCTATCTCTTTGTGACAATGGGCTGTTAAGATCCCCTGTTATAATTGTGTTTCTGTGTATTTGGTTTTTCATGTCCATTTTTATCTGTCTTATATAGTTGTGTGTTTCTGTGTTTGGTGTGTATATATTTATAATTGCTAGTTCTTCTACTTGAATTTTTCCACTAATGAGTATGTAGTGACCTTCTTTATCTCTTTTAATCATTTTAGGTTTAAAGTTCATGTTGTCTACAAATAGAAGTTACCCCTGCTTTTTTGTGTGTTCCTGGTGCATGGAATACAGTTTTCCATCCTTTGATTTTTAATCCATGAGCTTCTTTTTGGGTCAGATGTGTTTCTTGGATACAGCATATTGTAGGATCATGTTTCTTGACCCATTCTGTCAATCTATTTCTTTTTATAGGTAAATTGAGGCCATTTGCATTTATGAATATCACTGATATGTACTGGCTCGACTTTGCCATGTTATGCTCCACTGTTTTGCTTTCTGATTTTTTCCCCTTGTTTAATTGCTTGTTTAATTGCTGGTGGTTTCTCTCTGTTCTAGGGATTGTGGTCACTTTTATCTCTGTCTAGTATGTCTTTAAGTACTCTTTCTAGGGTTGGTTTGGTAACGTGAATTTCTTCAGTTGTTCTTTGTCGTGGAAGTATCTTGTTTCTCCATTATATTTCAATGAAGGTTTTGCTGGGTACATCATTTTGGTTGAAATTTTTTTTCTTTCAGTGCTTGAAATACCTCACTTCAAGCTCTTCTTGACTTGAGGGTTTGTGCTCAAAAGTCTGCTGTGATTCTAATGGGCTTTCCTTGATAGGTGAGTTATGTCTTTTCTCTAACAGCTTTTAGTATTTTGTTGTTATGCTGCATGTCTGAGATATTAATTATTATGTGTCTGGATGTGGATTTATGTTGATTGTGCCTGTTTGGCATTCTATATGCCTCATTTATCTGTGTATTAGCTCTTTTCCCCATGTTTGGGAAATTTTCTTCTATTACTTCTGTGAATATTTTGGCTATGTCATTTGCATTGACTCCTGCCTCTTCACTGATGCCTATTAATCTTATATTTTTCTCTCTTGGCATCATCTTGAAGCTGTTGGATTGTCACTTCACGCTGTTTTGTTATTTTTAAAAGTTCTGTTTTCATGATCACTAATTGTGATCCTGTCCTAAAGGTCTGAAATCCTATCCTCAGGTTCATTTAAACAGTTTTGCATACTTTGAATGGAATTTTTTGTTTCTTGAATGTCTCTGAGTTTGTTTCATGAATTCTGCATGTTTTCTATATTGTTCATTCAAGGTTTCAATCAGTTTCTCATGCTCCTGTACTTTTTTCTCTATATCTTCTTTAGCTGTGCTCAGCAACTCCTTTACAAAGGTTATTATTTCTGCCTTTACATTAGAGAGTACTTCTAATTTCCTCTATAGCCTCATGGAGGTTTTTTTGTTTTTGTTTTTTTTGTTTTGTTTTGTTTTTTGTCAGTTGGTATCTTTTCAGAGATTTCCCATCTGTTACTTTTGGGGTCCTCTATTTCAGTGTCTCCTGTACTTGTTCCTGGTGGGCTGGATGTTTGAGACTGCATTTTGCTTTTTTGCTTTGCCATTTTCACTCTGCCTAGTGTTTTCTGTGTGTAGGAGTGCATCACCCACACTCTTTTCAGACTCACCAAGGTCTTACAGTTAGTTGAAGGGGATTTTGCTGCTGGCCATATTTACCCACTGTACACTTCTATTTTAGGGGCATACTCACCACACTGACACAGTTAATCCACTGTATTCCAAGGTTCGCTGCCTGGGAGTGAAATTCCAAGTTTTTTCTGTGTGCTTGGATTCAGCCAGAGTGTGTGGTCAGGGCCTAAGGCTGAATTCTGGGTCCTGCTTGTTACTTGGATTTTGCTGGGCATGACCAAGTTGGTTCCTATTCCTGTGTGTGCCTTTATGTGGTCTCTGAAGCAGGGCATGGTCTTACTGTTTATGAGCAAGCTCAAAGTCCCTTTCCAAGTGCTGGAATTCCACCAGAGCATGTTCTCAGGGCCCAAGGCTGTCTTAGTTACTTTTTACACCAAGATACAATGTTCAACACCACACTGACTGGAGCCTGCTGGGCCTTCTCTTTGAGTGAGGGGTTCCTGAGTCTCTCATCCAGCCAGCACAATAATCTACTGTAGTCCAAGGTTCCAGTGTTCTCAGTGGAAGGGCAGACCCAGAAGAAGCAGTCTGGGGCAGTTTAGGCCTGGGGTGGGCTTACCTGATGTTCCTGCTGGAAGGGTGGGCCCAGAAGAAGCAATCTGGGGCAGTTGAGGCATGGGGTGGTCTTCTGTGATGTTCCAGATAGAAGGGTGGGCCCAGCAAAAGCAGTCCAGGGCAGTTTTAGGCCTGGGGCAGGCTTACCTGATGCTTCAGGTGGAAGGGTCATGGCAGTAAATCTATATCACAAATCTTCATTGTATAAATAACTTCCATACATTACAGAATTACTTAATAATATTTAAATATGTTTCAATTTAGATCAATATCAATGAACACACATTATTTAATATGTCTCAATTACAATAAAAATCACAGGTGTATGTGTATACACAAACATTTTTCAAAAATATATAAAAACCTTAGGTGCATACATGTGTATATGTAATATATATAAATGTCTGTATACATAAACATTTATAAATGGATTTTTAAATTTATAAATGTTTATGTATACATTTTATATATTTTAAAAACATATATATGACATAAATATGACATAAAATATATATATGACATAAAGTCCCAAAGCCAGTAGGGTTTTAATGAGGGTTTTTGGCTTTGCTTAATAAAGTAGATAGAAGTTTCATTATAAATAATAATGTGAATACCCACTTCTATGAATACATACATCCAGAAAGCATCTTTTTCAATCAATCTGAAATTCAGTAAAGTTGGATGTGATAGTCAAGGGGAATTTAAGGTAAAATCACATTTTGAAGTTCAGCATGCATGCACACTTAAGTCATATATACTCACACATTTAAATTAGAAAATTAAAGTAAGCTACCAGTGAAGAAAAACAGTAAGAAATAGACTATACTTATAAACAGGATTTAGGAAAATAATCTCTAAAGTATTGCAATGTTTGACTGAGTAGAGATTTTGATGTATATAGGAAACTCCGCAATTTTATTAATTCAAGCACTCTACCTATAGATGATACACATGGCCCATACATATGATACATATGTTGCAGAGAGCAATTTGCCTTATTTCTTTCTATTGGTAATGTTCTATTGGTGTGCTAGGATTCTCTGCCTGCAAGCCATGTAAAACTATCTCATAGATCTGAGTAATAGAAAGAATTTATTGTATCTATGTAGAGAGACTAAAAGAATTGAAGAAAATGCTGAAAATATCACAAAAGAAAATTCTGTAACCTAATAATAACCTATGAGGCAGCAACTAAAGTTCAAATTACATAAGGCACTACTCAACAGCTTTCCCCCTGTGCCACCAGATAGAGCTTCACAATCCTGGGGAAAAAAAATCCTTCAGTGAATGAAGGATGTAAGTTACAAGCCAGAGTTCTTCCCTACTTCCTGCTCTCTGACAGGCCACTTTTCCCAGTTTTATCCTTCTCCTACCTGGTGGCCATGGGACTATTGGCTCCAAGCAGTCTCTCCTACTTTATCGTCCATTCAGCAGCACTTCTAAAGTAATGCTTGTTGACATTATCCATAGCCTTTACTATGAAATGTAATTAAATATATGAGAATGTAGAAACTAGCCATTAAAAGTCTATTTGATTATTTTGTAGCATATAATACACTAATTTTGCTTTATAGATTGCTTGCTTTTAAACAGATGTAAAACTTTTTTTAAATTTTATTTTACAGAGAATAAAACAAAAGAGGACAGAATAAAGCAGATCAGAACAGAACAATGCAAGCAACACAGCACTTCACAACAAGACAATTGGATGTTAACAATAGCTACCATAATGTCTCTTTCTTTGAAATAGTTGAGCTTAGCTTTACACATAATAATGTCAAACATAACAAAATAGAATAAAAGCATTCAAGAGAATGAAATTATTACAAGGCATTCTGAACCAAAGAACAGAAGATGAACAATGGCTGCTATAATATCTCATTTTCCATAAAAAATTTGTTAATACTATTATACATATTAAAATGCGACAAGACACAACATGATAGAACCAACAGCAATAGAAGAACAAAAGCATGTTAGGACTTCAAAGCAGGATGATACTAAATCAGCAATGGCTGCCATAATGCCTTGTTTTCTTCAAAGTAGCTGTTCATACCATCACACATAAGGCAAAACTTGAACAAATCTTTTAAACTATTGTATCTGTGAGTTGCAATAATTGAAATAATCAAATTGTAGTCTCCAAAAAGAAAAATAAGGGCTGGGGGTTTAGCTCAGTGGCGTAAGTAGCTGTTTGGCAAATGCAAGGTCATGAGTTTGATCCCTGGCACCAAAAAAAAACCAAAACAAAAGAAAACAAAAAGAAATATAATTTGGTACAGATATTGAAAAAGCAAATATTCAAAGTATATAAATGTTCAAAATATTACTGATATTTTTTGATTAAATGAATACATGACAAAAATAATATTGATTTATTGTGGATGTGACAGTAATTTTATGTATAGTTTATGAATAATAGATAAAAACAAATCATTACCCAAGCTATGAAATATTGTTTAAAGTAATGGTTCTATTCCTAAATGTTGTAGCCAAAAGGACTGAAAATAAATGGTAAAATTAAGAATGCCAAAGAAAAATAGACCAAATATTTAAAAACATACAAAAATATTAATTGTAATGAATTTACCACCAACTTCTCAATCAACTCTGAAATAGTAACTAAATATTTTTGGTAATGAAATATTGGTTGTCATAATACCATGGTCTCATCAGACATACAAAATATTGCTTGACTACTATACCAATAGAAGACAAAATCTTGTAAACTGCAGTTAATAGTTTGAAAAAGATTAGAAATTCTGTTGCAGGTTCATGGTTTTATCTGGTTACTTTTAGTTCAATAATATTTTTATTTAAATGTTATTTAATAGTACCTATTTCTATAGTAATACATAAAACTACTCACTACATGCCTTAGACTGGCTTCAAACTCCCAGCGATTGTCCTGCCTCAGCCTCCCAAGTACTGGGATTACAGATGTGTGACATCACACTTGGTAGCATTATTTCTTTTAATGATAAAAATTAATTTTCACAAATTTGGGTTTCCATTTATTTTTATTTTTGTAGTTATGCTTAAAATTTTATCTGAAATCTCAATAGAGTAAAACTCTGGATTGTAAATTGCTATGCAAGTGTTCTACAAAACAAGCAAACATTTCTCATAAGCTTTAACTTGATAAAAAAAATCAACATGTTGTAATGAGAGTAGTACATGACACTGAATGAGTACAACTGAGGCAATGGGTACTTTTTCTCTCAATGGAAGATTGCGGGTAATCATCTCCCAAGAGCAAGAGTTTATGGAGACAATTAAATCTGCAGAGGAGGAGAACCAAAGATGGAGGAATCCTCTTCTCTCTTGTTGCCTTCACACCATTCATGAAAGATTCCAAGGGTAATTTCAGGTTAATTTATTTTTCTTTATACTTTATATTTTCTTTATTATTTTGTATTATATTACAAAATTGTAATCATTTTTATATGTATGTTTTTAGGCTGTGGAATGAATCACCTAAGTTTTTATTATTTCTTATAGGAAAGCTTCCTTTGATCTACAAGCTATTTGAATTGCAAGTATTCTCTTAGAACAAACTTTGCTCACATATCTATGATTTACTGTATTTTAAGTTATTTTAAATTTATCAAAAGTACAGTAAGAATTGAATTCAGATTCACAAGCTATTTTAGTCCCATTATTTTACTCAATAACACATTTTTATTTAGAGCTACAATAATATTAGAGAATAACAAGAGAAAAATTCCAAAACCATATTCAGAGTCATGTGGCATACAATAATAATTGCTTACCACTTACTGATTTGGGCTCAGCTAATGTATAGTGAGAACTCTTCACTGTTTCATTGGACTTAGTGACTGGGGCAACACATACCTGTTCCAGATGTCTCTCATCCTCCTGATATTTTTTGCAGTTATGATACTGGCACCTAAAGCAAACCCAACAATGCAGGCTTGAATACATCAAGAAAGTGAATAATTTAAAAAAAAAACTCAATAAGAAGATACAATTATATATATATATATATATATATATATATATATACCACATATCAATATAGCTAACTTCATAAAGCATACACTGTTGAACACTGAAAGATCAAACAAACTGCCACATAATCATAGAGGGCAACTTTAATATTTCATTTTCACTAACAGATGCATCGACTAAAGAAATCAACACAGTAAAATCAGATCTAAATGACTCCTCCAAACAAATGAATTTCAAAGAAATTTCCAGTGTGCTAATGTACTACAACCAAATATGCACTTTTCTCAGCATCATACAAATGAAATAAAAAGAATCAAAATCATCCCACACATTCTGTCAGATTATAGAGCAGTGAAATAGTAATCAATTTCAAAAGAAACCACATAAATTTTACAAACACCAGGACATTAAATAGTGCACTTCAAAGTCTTAGTAAGAGGAAGAAAAGATGGCCAATCAGTGAGCAACAAAAAGCAGAGACTCTCAGAAGAAACAACTCATATGCCAGAATAAAACACCCTGGAGAGACCCAGACAGAGGGAGATGGATCCTCTTGACACAGGAAGAAATTAAAACATAAAAAAGCTCATCAAATACATTGGGATTACAACTGGAACAGCTGGACACAGTGTTTTCGCTGTGGCCCGCCAATTTTGCAGCGGACTGAACTTGCACCAGCCTGAATCCACCACAGCCAGCAGAGCCACCCAAACTCATTCCCACCACGACTCACGGGAAGCAGAGCAGCACTGAAGTTAGGGGTTGGTGAGCCCGATGGAGCCAGCAAAGGGACTTTCATTAATCCACAGTCAGTGCTGGGATTGGGACACACCCCCCACGGGAAGAGCATGATCAAATGGGCTACATGTTGAGTCTGGAGGGAGGAGCCTGAACTGGGAGCAACAGTGACTTCAGTTGGTTCCTCCCTGCCCAAAGCAGATTCATAGGATTTGCTTGCACTGGGCCGTGCCCCTGGCTGGGACCCAATGAGCCATCCCAAATTGATTCCCTGTGCCTAGCAAGCACTAATGGGGGAAGGCCTCTACAGTTTGGTTGACCCAGTGGGGAGGGGCAGGCTTAGGCAGCTGCTGCTTGCACATCAGTGATAAGAGCAGTCAGGAGAGGGGGGAGGACCCTCGCAAGAGTGCTTTGGAGGAGGCGTGGCCAACAGGAAAGGGGGCTGGGACCTGTAATGTGACCTGTGTGGAGGAAGCCGGGAACATGACAGGAGAGAGAGGCAGGAAGAGGCCCCCAGCCCAGAACCCTGAGAGCCCAGATCCAGGAGAGGGAAAAACAAGGGTGACTGAGGGCAGCAAACATGCAACAGCAGGCATGGCTTCAATGGACATTAAAAGATATCTTCGGGACCTTGGAGACAAGCTCAAAACTGAAATATTAAATCAGGTAAAGCAAGATATGAGTAGAGTAATAAAAGAAATGCTCTCAGGGAGCATCTCTCAGGAAGATACAGATGGTAGAAAGGAGGAATACAAAAAAAGGAGAGAAACATTTGATAAAGAATATAAAGAAAATATAGAATACATGAAGCAGATTCAAAGAAATTACCAGGAAATTAAAAACTCCATTGAAAGCTGGCAAAATGCCTTAAAAGAAACTAAGGATAGACTATCAAAACTTGAAGACAAGTTTGCAATGTGTGATTATGAAAGGAAAGATCTCTTAAAAATAACAAGGAAACAGGCAGTAACAATACAAAGGCTAGAAGATGACAAGAGAATCTACAATTTAAGAATAAGAAATGTGAATGAAGAAGCAGGAATACATACAGGCGAATTACAAAGGCTATTTACAGAAATAATTAAGGAAAACTTCCCAAGCATGGGAAAAGAAAATGCCGTTCGGTTATGTGAGGCATACAGAAACCCAGTCACCTACAACCAAAACAGATCTACACCCAGACATATAATAATCAAGATACCAGAAATTCAATATAAAAACAGAATATTAAAAGCCATCAGAGAAAAGAAACAGATTACTTATAAAGGTAAACCCATCAGAATCATGGCTGACTTCTCAACACAGACCATCAGATCAAGAAGAGGTTGGTATGAAGTGTTACAAGCCCTGAAAGAAAATAACCTCCATCCCAGATTGATGTACCCTGCAAAACTGTCACTAGAAGTTGGAGAAACAAGATGCTTCCATGACAAAGAGGAACTGGGGGAGTTTGTGACCACCAATACAACCCTACAGAGAATATTGAAGGACATTCTAGAGAGAGAAAAAAAATACGAGGATTTTAGGAACAGTGGCAGAAAGGCTTCAATGAGTGGGGCAGGCAGTAGAATGAAGGAGAAAACTAGACAAAAGCAGAAAAATAGCATAGCAGAAATGAGGCAGAGAAGGGAAACTAGAAACTCTAACATAGATGGCCTTCATACATTATATTGTAAATTAGTGCACTAGGATTTAAAACCCACATTACTCACACTACTCTGCTTAGATGTATTATATTCTGTTCCAGTCATTCTACCTGTACTAGATTTGAGGGTACAAACGGTAATCCCAAAAATAACAGGATATAGTGTGGCAATCATCCTTAATTTCTTCTTAAGTCAATCTAAAGCTCTATAAAACCTACACTGTTTTACCATAACTGACTGTAATCAAATCAGGTTTCTTAGATCACTGTTTTGTATTGATAGATTTTATTCAGAGCTGTTATGATTGATAGTATCAAGTCTGAGAGTATAGGCAACTGCACTTAGGATGACAAGATTCACTAGAATATCCACTCTGGTTTGATTATTACCTGCCTTTGAAGTTTTATATTGTCTATAATGTTTTATTTTTTACTAACATTGTTATGTACTGCTGTATTCAATTATACTGCTATATTCATTTATGTCTGATGATATAGGCAATTCTATTGAAGATAATAAGAAACAATACAGCAATCATTGTAGATCACCTTGTACTGTGGTTTTATACAACTTTTTGGTTTCATGTTTTTATAGGAATTTGTTTTGATTTGTCTTACTAAGTTTTTTATTTTTCCCTCTAATACAGAAAGGATAGAAATACATGTAGAGACTTATGTATGCATAGCTTTTTACACTCTCACTGTTTGATGATCTACTTTGTATGCTTTAATTTTGTAACTTGAACAACTATTTCTAAGAGGACAATATGTAATTTATCAACTAGTGATTTCTTATTGTTTATCTTTTTTCTAAAATTTTGTATTATCTCTACCCTTTACATGTTTTTTTTCTCTTTAAATAAAAATTTTTTAAAAAGTCTTAGTAATTCACAGAGGAAACTAAGGAATCAAATTCTAGAATCAAATGATAATGCCAGTACAGTATACCAGAACCTGTGGGACACAACAAAAGTTGTCCTAAGAGGAATATTTATTGTTTTGAATGGTCACATTAGAAAAATGGAACAAATTCAAATAATCTGAAGATGCATCTCAACACACCAGAAAGGCAATAATGGCCCAAACCCAAACCTCGTATGTGGAAGGAAATCATAAAGACCAGAGTGAAAATTTTAAATTTGAGACTAAAACAATACAAAAATCAATGACTCAAACACCTAGTTCTTTGAAAGAATAGAAATAAAATAGATGAACCCTCCCTCAATGGAACTTATCAAAAGAAGGAAAGAAAAAAGACATGCAAATCAATGCAATTAGAAAAGAAAAAGGCAAAATCACAACTCCCTGAATTTCCAAAGATCACTAGCAGCTTCTATGAAAAATAGTACTCCATAAATTTGGAGAACATTGAGGAAATGGACAGATTCCTAGACAAATATAAATTTCCAAAATTGAATCTAGAAAACATGAAAACTCTGAACAACCAAATTATAGGCAGTAAAATTGAAGAAGTAATAAAAAATCTACCAAAAAAGAAAAACTCAGGACCTGAGGGATATAACACTGAAATGTAAAAGGCCTTGGGGAGTATAGTACTCCTCAAAAAGTGAGAAGGATTTCCAATCTCATTCCTAGAAGCTGTAGCTTCCCAATTTAAAAGCCAGACCAGGACCCAACCAAAAAAGAAAAGTATAGACCAATCTCTTTTATGAATGTAGACTTAAAAGTCCTCAACAAGATATTGTCAAGATATATGCAACAAGTCATCATGACCAAGTAGAAGTCACACCAGAGATGAAGGATCATCCAGAGGATGCCAATCAAAAAATATAATACATTAAATAAACAGAAGTGAGGAAAAAAATCAAATGATCATCTCAGTAGATACAGAAAAAGTCTTTGATAAAACCTAACATCCATTTATAAACCAAATCCTCAAGAGCATAGGTATTGAAGGACCTTGCCTCTATCTGATAAAATCCATTTGTCACAAACCTACTGCCAACCTTATGTGAAATGGTAAAAGCTGAAAGCTTTCCTGGTAAAGTCAAGAAAAAGGAAAGAATTTCAACTGTCATGACTCCTGTACATTAAAGTACTCCAAACATTAGCCAGAGTGGTTAAGCATGAAAAAGAAATAAAAAGGGATACATACAGGAAAGAATTTAAATTATCAGTATTTGTAGATGACATGAGCTTTTATATAAAACAACCAAAAATTCCATCAAGAGACTCTTATAATTAATAACCAAATTTGGAAATGTAGCAGGATACAAAATCAGTATACAAAACTCGACAGCATACCTGTACAACAATGATGAACCTACCAGAAAATAAATTAGGAAAATAATATAATGCACAATAGCATCAAGAAAAATTAAATACTTTGCAAATGATTTGATAAGCAGTGAAGGACCTCTGTAAGGGAAACTATAGCACTCTGAAAAGGTACATCAAAGAGGACATCAGAAAATAAAAAGATACCACCTTTTCTTCAACAAGCAGAACCAGCATAGTGAAAATGGCCATAATTCCAATATATAGATATAGATATATAATGAAATACCAACATGGTTCAAAGAACTAGAAGAAATAACCCTATAATTCATATGGAACCAGTAGAAACCCAGAACAGCAAAAGCAATCTTGGCCAACAAAAACAAAGCAGGAGGTATCAGTCCCAGATTTCAAGCTACATCACACAGCTGCAGTGATAAACATAAAATGATATTAACACAAAGCTAGATACACAGCTCAAGGGAACTGAATTGTTGGTGCTAAAATAGCCATAGAAACATTCATGCATCTGTTCTTTGATGAAGAGATCAAAATCATTTGCTGCAACAGAGATAGCAAATGTTGCTGACCAACCTGACTATCCACATACAGGTGATAAAAGGTGGACCCATATCCCTTACCATGCACTAAACTAAAATCTAAGGAGATCCAAGATCTAAATATAAAAATAGAAACATTTAATCTGCTGGAAGATAAATTGATAATGACCAATAGATACAAGAAAAAAATGTGTAACATCACTGGCTGTTATGAAAATGTCAATTAAAACATGTAGATTCCATCTTACCGCAGAAAGAAGAGCAATCATAAATAAATCAAATAATAATGAATGCTTGAAGGGCTGTATGGAAAAAGAAAATCTTGGTAGTGTATGGTGGAAATGTGAGCTAGTACATCATTATGGAAATAAGTATGGAAATTCCTCAAAAAACTAAACCTAGTAAGTTCCTTTGGCCCAGTTATTCCTTTGTTGTAATTTTTCCAAAAGAATTAAAGGCATAGATTACAGTGACGTATGCACATCCATATTTATAACAGCACAATTCACAATAGCTAAATCTTGAAAGTGGCCCATATGTCTACAACAGTTGATTGAGTAATTAAATGTTATATTTATACACAACAGAGTACTACTCTGCTATAAAAAAGGATGAATTTCAGTAGTTTGTAGGAAAATGTATGCAACTTGATACTATAATGCCTAGCTAACTAAATCATATACTGGACATTATATACATTATACATTATTTCTTTTATAATATATAAATATTCCTAATTTTTATAATATATAAATATTTAAATCCACGTATTTTTCCTAAACTTTGCTTTAACCAGTGCCCACAACTGTCATTTGTAACAGTATCATAATCAGTATTAAATATATTTTACCAATGATTTTTCTTTTTATATGTTTGAATGTGAATATCTCAATTTAGAAATAAAATTTTCACAGCAATATTCTATAAACTTCAGTTTCATATTTTTGGATTTTAGTACCTTACTAGAGGTACTATGTGTATATTAGAGTATATTTATTTGATATAATTTCAAAAGCCAAGCAATACACTTTGCTCCAGTGTAAATGTACCACTTTGATCACTTGCACTGGGTATTTGACTTATTTTAGTGAAAATGAATTCTAGGTAACAAATTAGATATTGAACAGTGAAAAAATAAATATCAATGAATTTTCACAGACTATAACTACCATGAACCCTTACATTCTTTAATTTTCAGTAGTTAAGACATGGCAATCCCAATGGTCTTCATAGCAAGTTATTTCTAAATACATTTAAAGAAACAACCAAGCACACCCCTCACCATTAGATTTTAGAAAGAAAATTTCCTGGAGACACAGATGCTCCCTGTTAGAGGAGTGGAGATCACAAATCACACAGCTCCTCTCTGTGGTGAGGTGGCCAGGATACGGACAGAAAAGGTGTAAAAATGTGCTGAGTGCCTCTTTCTTTCTAGTCCACTTGCGAAAGCTTTCCTGACTCCTGCTGCCAAGAGTTTTCTATTCCTTTTACACGCTGACTCTCAGACTCCAGTCTCATCTCTCAAGGCCAAACAAGTCTCTTGCCTGGCTTGCATCAGCAGGTACCATAACCCTCTGCCACAGCTTCAAGTGTCCAGGACTGGGCACAAATGCAGTCTTACTCTGATCCCAGGACATACTTGCCAGGCGTCCCTACGAAGATACTGGATAATCATCACTTTTAGGAATATTTCTGTACTGAAACAGCAGACCAAGTGTGTATGACCTCTCTTTGGCCTGGTCTGTGTGATTTATTCAGTGTAGAATGGCAGTAGGGACGAAGAGAAGCTGAAGATGTCATCTTTTACAGTAACTTGTCCAACGCTGCTCTATGCCTCCACACAAATCGAGCAAATATACTGAGTTTTTCATGTACGAGTAACTGTGCGATATTTAGGCTTCTGTGTTTGACTTATTTCACCTGACATGAATTACAAGATAAATGACAGAAAATAGGAAAAAGAGAGAGAGAAAAGGTTGTCATTCAGAATGGACAATGTATCTAAAAGTGTATCATGAGTACTACAATTCTTTTAACTGTGTTATATGGGTTTTTTTCCCTATTAATCTGATTCTTAATTTGTATCTATGATAATTAATATATAATGAACCTGATCCTGCAAAATAAAAGGGGTCAAAAGAAAGGGGGAAAAATCAACTTGAAATGTATGATGTATATATACCACTTCCCTGCAACGAATGTAATTATTATATTATACTGCAAGAAATGTACTGATTAAAATTTGAAATTAAAAAAAGAAAAAAATGAACAAATATTTTGAAGAGGACATTACTTGTCTAACAGCACACAGTAGACTTAAAACAGCTTCATTTTATTTTTTTATTTTAAAGAGAAAAAAGATAAAAGCTATGAAACAGATTTTCAGAACAGGTTAAGCAGACAGTTGCAATAATAAGTTGAGTATTGTTGTCTTCATAGTAGTTATTCAGAGTACAAGATATAGATATTACATCTTGTCCAAAAAATATTAACATAAACCTTTATTTCAGTAAACTCAGAGAAATTAACTATATACCTATGTTAATAATTTTGTGTGTTTGTGTGTGTGTGTGTGTATATATATATATATATATATATATACTGTTCTTTTTCCCTTTCTCCCTTTCCCCTTTCTCCCTCACAGTTTTTTTTCCTTTGTAGCAGTTTCTTCCAGTTCACAATATCTACTGTACATTTTAAATCTTATTTACTCCTTCATTTTCTCACACTAGTGAGATAATATGATGTTTTCACCTATAGGTCTCATTTATTTCACTTATGAGTATGGTCTCAAGTTGCATCCATTTAGGAGAGTTTAAGAGCTTCATATTATAAAAAAAAAGCATCTTCACTTTCCAAGAAACAGTAAGTACTTTACAAACTCCACTGCAAAATCTTTGATGAGTATGTTACATAATAAATTAATGAATAACAAACTCACTGACTGCCTTATAATTTTGCCTTCTATATTAGCATGCACTTCCTTTAATGGTGCTTTAGAAGTCAAGAACACAATAAAAGAAGTCATTCCTCTCTGACCTTGGGTCTACAGAGGGAGAAAACATTTAGCATTCATGAGAATTGTATTGACTTTGATATGATATGAAGTTCATGTGAGCATGCATTTCCTTAAAGCTGTTCTTGTTCATGCATCATTCAGAAAATCTCAGCCTACCCTCTGAGCTACCTGTGGACAATTTGAAAAAGAGAAAACACTTTTGTATAAAATATGTCAGCATTCTAAAATAACAGAATTCACTGTAAAAAGAATATTCAAATGTTTAAAAATGCAATTTAGTGATATAGTATCAACATTTTGTATTACATACTCTTCTACAAAAATCTATATCTTCACATCTCACAAGTTATTATTACTAGCATTTTCTGTTATAAAGTTTAGTTGTGATTTTATGAATTCTTGTACAAATATAATTACTAACAGATTGCCCCAGCTAACTCGGGGGAAAATATTCAAGGCACACTGGCAAAATGTACCATAAATCTTTTGTATGTATTTTCTTTGAATGTCAAAATCGAGCATATGAAATGATATTACATCAGTTATCTTCAAGGTCATGATTAGAACATAAAAGTCAGTGGGCAAACAGCAACATTTACATTTCATATGAAGCGTGACCAATGACAGGTGCATTCATTACATGGCTCATAAAACTATCAACATTGCTGGGGAGGCACTACACACTGAATAAAAAAAGAAATACTTAGTGAAATGAAATCCACAGAGATCCATTCATGTTGTCAAACCAGGCAAGCATTGAGTAGATAAGCTTCTTACAACAGAACTGATAATGTTTTAACTCAGTTAATAGGGTGGTGTAATTACCAAGACATGCAAAACCATCTCATACAGGTCAAGAAAAATCTGGTGGACACCTTCTCTGTGTTCTCTACTACAAGGATAACAATATGTATGCTGGTGACAGGAATTCCTATAGTAAGTACTACAGGTAGTGAGTGAGGGACATAGATGAAAATCACCAGCCCTTAGGACTCTTAGTCACTCTTCTTTCCACATCACTAATGATTTAGAAACTTCATTTTAAGGATAAAATTTAAAACCAAAACAAGAATAAAAACTTTACACTCAGGGGCTTTGAGGTAAGGTTCTTAGTTGAATCTAAAGGGGAAAAAAATCATTAGCCTGAGTTAGAAAAGGTAACTCTCCTCTTCCTTCTAACATTTTTTTCGCATTTTCCTTTTGATCATTGCTAACAGAGCTCATTTGTGCTGTTTCCTTTAATGTTTCTCAGCCTCATCCTATCTCTTCCTTTAACTAAGGAAGATTTTCAGGTTTTAAAATCATGCCTTGAGATACCAAAGGCCAAGCAGATTGATAACTAAGTGGGATGCCTTATTAGCAGAAACTAAAAACGCTGAAGAAGACCAAAACATTCTAGCAAAGATTTCAGTGTTCATTTCTTCTAGTTACAAAGTTTCTTGTACTTTGTGGCCTAAATTGCTCTCTTGCTAGGTGAAAGATCTCCTCATTAGCTTGAAGTTATACATTATTAACAGAGGAAATTATTCTTTATTTGGAACAAGATACTGTGAACAATTTGGTCAACATGTTTCTAATATAAGCTGCCTAGGTTATTGAAGAAACTATATAGCTAAGTGGCATTGCAATAAGTGGGGAAAATCAGACAGAATATATAATAAGCTATTGAATAATGGGATAATCTATTGAATTATATAATGATGGGTACTTGTACTTATGCCCTTGATCATAAAGATACTGAACACAAGTATTCTCAAAACAACTTGAAAGACTTGCTGAAATGTTTGTAAGAATTATAAACATTTACATTCTTGAGAGTTGTTCACTGTTTTCCCTTGGTTGTTGTCTATATATGTATTTTCCATTTATAAAGTATTTCAATTGTTAAGAGAAAATAACAAAAATACATTATGTTGTTTGTAAGTATATTTTTTCTACCAAATAAAATATCATAATCATAGGAAATATAATAGATGTAATAGTAAGTAGTATTTTTTCTTCCAAATTTTCTGAATCTCCTGCCACCTACATAATAGAGATGTGATTTTTTTCTCAATAAATGTAAAACATACAAAACAGAGTTTAAAACTACAAAAATCAAATTTGCTTAAATGTTAATTTGAATACTTAAGTTCATCAGATTTCTAAAATCATAACAAAATGTGCTTTTACAGGAGAATCAACTATAGATAAATAGATCATTCAGCTTTATGCTTAAAAAATGTTACCATTTATGAATGGAAAATGTTTTAAAACTATCTGTGAGAAGCAAATATACCAGGTAGACTGTCGTGTCTGTTTTTGAAATAATTGTGTTTGGTGTAGTGTAACAGCTTATATTAAAAATGTTAATACAATCAGATACTTATAGTTTTAATATTCAAAATTAGATGTTTAGTGCCTAGATATCAGAAAACAATAACCAGATTTATAAACACAGTTTTCAACCTTTTGAGAGCTAAAATTCTTTCCATGAAGGCATACATTCAAAGTCTTGAGACTATTTAAACTTTCTCAGTATTTAAGCATCTGTGTTGAGGACAGACATATATTGAATATTTTATGAGTTTAAAATTTGACATTTTCAAA
Source organism: Hydrochoerus hydrochaeris (assembly GCA_004027455.1). NCBI lineage: Eukaryota > Metazoa > Chordata > Mammalia > Rodentia > Hydrochaeridae > Hydrochoerus > Hydrochoerus hydrochaeris. The sequence goes on from PVLA01008123.1 coordinate 24,983, forward strand.
AGATAAGAACAGTTTCTATTATCTTAGTTACATAACTCTCTGTTAATATGATTCAGCTGATGGAAAGCACTTAACATAATAGTTACATAACAAGACCAGAAAATAGGACTAATTATTTTTTTAAAATCTAACATAGCAAGATTTAAAAAAAAATACTTCAGAAGAAATGCATTGCAATTAAAATAAAGTAATCCATTATAACTGTTAAAGTCAACTACAAATTCTTCTCCTCCAGAAATATATTTACACCTGAAATGAATTATAAACCTTATTTATCTTATCAGTTCTCTGTACAAGGAGAAAACTGATGTGGAAAGCAAACAGATACTCACAGAATCCACAAGTTTTTAAGTCATAACTCTCAACCACAAAATTTCTTTTTATTCATTTCTTTAAATGGTTCAGCTAACAGATAGCCTTTCAGAAATGGATGAGGAAGGGGGTAAGGTAGAGGAGAAAGGAAAAGGAGAGAGAAGTAGAGAGACTGAAAAATGTTACATGCTTGCTCCAGTCTCCCAAACGAGCATCGTTATTCTGTGTAATGAACATGAACTAATTTTATATATATGGATCTAGAGTGTGTGATGCTTGGAATAAGTGTGTAATTACTAAATTAGTTCACTACTGGAATATATATATATATATGTATATATATGAGAGAGGTACAAACATTGGCAAATTTTTCAAACAAAACAAAATAAAATAGACACTGTTTGCCATATCTAATAAATCTTTTATAAATTTTATTCATAAAAATGTTTCAAATATTTACAAATATTTTAGGATATATTTAGTAAGAATTGCTCCATGTAGCAGACATTAAACAAAATAATAGCTGAAAATACTTTATTTATTGTTTTTAGATTTTCTTATTCTAATCAGAATAAAGATCATTAAAATTTACTTTAGAAAAAAATATTAATTTTTCAAAATTTTATTTAGGAATTTTTAAAAAATCTTATATGAATATCTCCCTGAAACACATGATTTTAGGAAAAATGAATTGCATTGTTTAATGCTATTTTGAATGAGGAGAGAATTGCTACCCAGGACACTGATTTCAAAGGATTTTAATGGACTTTTATAAAATTACTCATAACTATGTATTAGGGAATCATTTCAGTCAGATTGATTGCTTATGAATCATTCAAACTGAAGAAAGACCCAAACAAACTATCATTAGTGGTCTAGTCAAGAGCATTCTCAACTGAGTAGAAAATACAAACACAATAGAAAAATGAGGACAGAAAGAGAGCTGAAGGTAATGTCACAGGCATATCATTTCTACATTTGAGAAGTAGAATCATTGACTTAATTAAATCAGCAATTTATCTAGCATTAGGGTGGGAGGCAAAACTCAAATTACTCAAGATGAGTTTTGAGCAGTGTTATGACTTCTGCCTATATGTCCTCCAAAGCCTTATGTGGTCATGAGTAAATTTATTTATTTATTTATTTTGTACAGGTAATTGAACTCAGGATCTTTTGCTTGCCAGATAGGCACTTATGCCACTGAGCTATGTCCCTGGCCTGGTACATCTTTTTGGACATGCTGGATCTAGAGTGTATAATGCTCGGATTAATTGTGCGGTTACTAAATTAGTCCACACTAATTACTAAATTACTAAATTATACTGGATCTGTATAGTTCTGGGTAGAATTAAGGGCACAACATCATGAGTGTGAGTGCTGTCAACTTAAGGACGGGTTGCCGGGATGGAATATAAAAGACAGAAACACTTTCTTCTACTTTGCTTCCTTGCTGCTTCCTGCCTTCTGACTGCCCTACTTTGCTGTGAACTGCTTCTCCTGGGTGATGCTCCTCTACCATGGCACTCTGCCTTGGAGCCAGCAACCTCTACAAACTATGAGCTAAATAACTTGTGAGTGTTGTGTATTTCGTCTCAGCAATGAGAAAGGTAACTAGAAGAAGGAGTTTCAAATTCAAACACCAAAAACTCATTAATAACTGAATTCAAATGAGAATCACTCAGTCTTAGCACAGTTCATTACAGAACAAGTCAGAGTGCCTACAGATGTGAGAAGTTTCTCAAAGGAGAAAGCTTCTTACTTAAATTCCAACAGGCTGAGTTCTCTGGTGAAGTGTTTGCCAGATTCTGGGTGAGGAAGAACTAGACATGGACACAGGATAGTGACCTGTGTAACTAGAGAGAACTGATATCAGTGAGTTCAGTTTTATAAAATAAATTGTCTTATCCTTAACACTGAGTTTTAAAATATCTTTCTCTTTCTTTTCTCTCCTCATCCCTTCTTTCCTGGTCTATCCATCACTACATATCAATTTTTGGAGCATAGATTTTGTTGCTCAATGTGTCAAGTAAATAAGAGATTCTACAAGGAAGTTATACTTTTGCACATTACACTATTTATAAAGAAACTACTATTAAACCCAAGGTGTGCAAATGTATTAAGTCTTTAGTTTCTGAAAATTCATGGCATGGTTCACTCTTGTTGTGGACCGAGACACAAGGAATCTTGTGAGAACAGGTTTACTTATGTTGTAGGTCAATCAGAGGCCACATGGTAGAGGTCATAAAGATGACTCTGTCTTATGAAAAGGCATAGTCTGTGAGTCAGGCTCCAGCATGGGAATTGGGAAGACGCAGCAAGAAGACAAACCAAGCAGTCCCATGAGCCACCCAGTGCACGGGCTGGGAAACCAGAAGAGCACCACCTTCCCTTCATGAGCGACTGGCTGACTCAGAGGACTCTGAGATTATAGCAGTGGAGGTGAGAGGAATAGCTCAATGTTTGTTCTCTGATTGACTTTGCAGGCACGGGCTGGGGAGTCTCAGAATCACTTTGGAGGATGGAAGTGTGCACTGTGGCAACTGTGGGAAATTTCCATCTGTTTTATATTTGAAATCCCAATGTTTTGTTCTGTTTTCCTGTTTTATTCCTGTATCTGGTAGCCTGAGCGACTATTTTGAAGATAACAATATGCAGTATAACAATCACTGTTAAATTACTGTCATCTTGTTTTGAAAACCTATATTGTTATTGTTTTGGGTTTTTTCTTGTTGTTTATTTACCTCTTTTGCTTTTTTGTTTTCCTTGTTTGTGTTACCCCCCTCTTTAAAATTAAAAAAAAGTTTTTACATTAGTAGTATTAAGTATTTTAGTGGAAAAGCAATAAAGTATCATTAAGTAACATAGAATTATAAGTAAATCATGTGTGCACTGCTTCTCTATTGCTTTATGTCCTTGGCTGTGTTACTTAACTTTGGAAGTTAAGATCAAGGCAGGAAGTCAGTCATATCTGCTTTACAACCACCACAATCAGCTTGATGACTTTGAGACTCTATTTAAATTCTGTCTCTTGTTTTATAAGACACAGATTGGAACACTTACTTTACAGGTTTATTGCGAAGTTTAAGGCAAAAATGAACACTAAACTATTTTTTTACAATAAATGAGGGCCATTTTACTAAAACAGTGATGAACACAATCCATAAATTTACAATTCCTAAATTTCAAATGAACTACGCCAAGCTCCATCGTTTAGAACAATCCACGATGATGGGCAAACATGAACATGGTGGAGCAGTTCCGTGTCTGAAGAAACAGGCTAGAACCTTCTGGAGACTCCTTAAACGCACTGCTCCCACCCGGCACACCTCACTGGGACTCCGGCCCAGCGTGCTCTATTTCATATGGACAGGGACAGCCAGAGACAAGTCAGCATTAAAAAGACACAGAAACATTTTTAAATATTTCAAAAAGGATTTCAGGCCATTTGAAATGGAATCATTTTCTCTATTTGCTTATTAAAAATGAACTGTCTTTTTAAATAAATTTCTTGCTCTAAGACAGTTTTAAAATTTGATGGAAAAACACCAAAATAAATATTACAGTAGTGCATATATGCTGTATATCAAGTAAGATTATCTCCTTCTGCCACTGTGGAGATGAATGTTATTATATTCCTTTTAGGCACTCATTTTTGTATTTATTAATGCTTAATAAAATATTCATCACAAGAAAAATAGAGATTCAGTTCTGAAGAAGTTTTGGGCACCATACCGAGCAGTCTGAGATAATAATGCAAACAATTTGACACCACATTAATGAAGCCAGTGTTGTTAGTTGAATCCTTGTTTTATTGAACTGAGAGAAGGCTTAGTTCCAAAGAAATTTTGACTCTGGCAAACCTCTTTAAGGTCAGTGAAATGTGTTCCCATTAAAGTTAGCAACATCTTTCAAAGGACACACTATAACCAATTATACTCACCCTTCACTTTAAGAATAAAATTTTAAGCATACTCCAACAGCAATATTTCTTCTTAATCATTAAGCCTGCTTAGATAGTTGACATAAGGAAATGCTTTTGGATATTATAGTAAGACTTCATGAGGTATGGATAATTAATAATTGAAATAATGTGTTTAGTGCTTTCATTTGTATTTTCAATTTAGCATAATAGGTCAAACCACCAGGTCCAGAGCCAGCTGTCTTGATGCAAAGGCTGGCTTTCCAATTTATTAGTTTTGTGACCTAATGCAAATTATTTAATACATCAATGTATCAATTTCCATATCTTTAAGATAAAGTTAAAAATAGAGTGGTATAAAATTCTATTTGAGAGAAAATACACAAGAACCATATACGTTATAATTACAGTATAAACTGTCACTTATTAACAGTATCAATATTCAAAAAAGCTTATTTCAGTAGCAGAAAAATTTTTATACTCAATAAAGTATTAAATGAGAGAATCACAAACATCTTTCACTGTGAGACTTGTATTTTCAAAGGAAAGGTGGGTAATAAACACTGAAAAATTTTTAAAAGTTATATAATACTTAAATGTGAAATTCGAAGGATAAAAATAAAGCCAAGCCAGAAAGTAAACTAGAAATAATGGCAGGAATTGCAATTTCAGATAAGATAGGATGAATAGGAAAGTTGTTTTTAAGCGGTGATTGTTTGTTTGTTTGGTGGTTTGTTTTGTTTTTGGTACCAGGGATCAAACTCACAACTTCGTGCCTGCCAGGCAGTGCCTTGTGCCACTGAACTAACCCTCCAACCTGTTTTTAACTTTGAACTGACTCCCCTGACTGCTACTTTGGCTGCTGAGGAGGCCGCTTTCCAAACCACGGGTGGCGGCGCTGTTCGCAGCTCCCTCCAGGCCCTGCTGCTGTGCCCTGTCTGCGCAAAGGAACTTGAGAGTTGAGAAGGAAGTTTCTGTCAGTTTCCTGTCGAATTCCTGCCTGCTTCCCAGTTCTATCAGTGTCTCTGAGCAGACACCAGGTGAAGAAGCTGAACCCAGTTTTATTTGTTTGCATAACAAACCTCAGAGTATTGTTTCCCGAGAAATGTTTCCTGCAGCCACAAAACTTCTTTACCTGAGGCCAGAGTGAGCGCCTCCTTCCAAGCACAAGGAGCCTTAGCCAGTTATGCCATGGGCGGGAACTGAGATGCTTAGGGCTCACTTTCCAAGCTCCTAATATACAACAATCCCAGCTGCTTCACTTCAGTTCCCCGAGAATAGAGATGGCAGCCGTTTTCTCCCATTGCAGCCTCTATTAAAATGTATGTTTTCATAAATAATTTTATACCTAGTTAACAGGGTTTTTTTTTTTTCTATCAAATTTTCTTTCGAAAAACGTAGAGCTCCGTTAATAGCGACATCTGGTGAGTGCTTTCCAGCCTTCTAGTTCTTGCAGTCTTGTGGAAATATTAAGAACAGCGATGGAGGGCCTGGGGATTTAGCTCAGTGGGATAAGCATTTGCCTGGCAAGCACAAGGTCATGAGTTCAATCCCTGGTACAAAAAAAGAAGAAAGAGAAAAGAAGGGAGCCTAGCAGGCCTGTAACCTCAGGGTCCGAGGGCTCACAAACTCAAGCCCAGACTGTGCGATTTGGTGACTTACTGAAACTCACTTTCAAAATAAAAACACATCAATCAATAAAGGGCTGCATTTTCACCTCCGTGTAAACACCCCAAGTTTGTGTCCCCAACGCAAAAATTTCAACAACTCCCGCCCCAACCCAGAAAACAGTAGCTGTGTGTCCTGAACATAAATAATATTACGGTGTGCACGGCCAGGTTCAGGAGTAAAGGTGTGAAAGAAGTGAGGCAGTCACAGGGAGGGGAGCAGCGGGGTGCAGGCGCTCACAGCGAGGGCCTTCTGGGCTGAATACTGCAAAGACCCGGGGCTCTGAGGCTGGTCTGGGCCCCACACTCCCGAGCTGCACAGGCCGCGCTCTTGGAGAAGAAATGTGCAAGCTAAAAGCCTCAGGGCCGAGATGGGTAAGACTGAGATGGCCAGGACCGCAGCACGAAAAGCCTCCTCCATGGTGACCATTTCTAGTGTGAAGACTTTGGAGAGGACGAAGGCCGTGCTCTGACGGATTTTGCTGGGGCCCCAGCCGTTAACCGGCTGAGTTCTGGGCCATGAAGTCCTCCTCAGGACTTTGTTATTATTTGAAGTGTGCATTGAAGCTATAGGAGGCTACTGCAGAGAGGATTTTCCCAAACCTGAGTGTTAACGACTCCCATGGGTAGAATATGCATAAATTTGCTGTAAAATGCCTTTCTTAATTCATTCCGAAGTATTTGACTATAGTCTATAATAAATGTGCTAAAGCTTAAGTGTGCCTTTAGGGTAACTGAAGTACAAACACACAGGTATCCTAGTGTATTCCAGTGGCTATTAATAATGATTTAAGAATGCTTTGAGTTTATTTTCTACTCTGAGGAAAACAGGACTCTTGGAAATTTGAAATTCAGTAAACTAAAAATCTTTAGGCTTTTTACAAGAAGCTTGTTCTGGGTTTTTATTTCTGTTCTTGTAATAAAGGAAGCATCAGCCAACCCTTTATTGTCAGTTAATGCTCATTACAGGGAAGAGTAAATTGGAGGAAGAGAGTGGTAGCTAAGAATAAACAGGGCTAGGATCCAAACCTTTGCTGGACTTCAAAGCCAGAACCTCCTCTGCCTTACATTCACACACATTAGACACATTTCTTGTAAAACTTATGGCCTTTTGGTGTCATCATAAACACTAAACATAAAATAAAATACGTGCAAAATTAATTCATTGTTTTCTGGAAAATTGAACTCTTTAAATGAGACAAACATTTCCTTTAAAAGTGAAGTTTTAATGACCTTAATTCTTTTACTCTGCTACATACTATTTCCATGCAATAGCAGTGCTATTCTGTTTTTTTTTTTTTTAAGCAAACAGAGCAGTCGAGATTGAATTCATGGCCTTTTTGCTGTGCTACATCCCCAGCTTTTTTTTTTAAATTGTTTTTATGCTTTGAGATAGGATCTTAGTAAGTTCTTCAGCTGGTCAGAGTGGGCTTAAACTTGTAGTCTTACTGCCTCAGCCTCCCAGAGATCTAGGATTACAGACACACATTGCCATAATCAGCTGCTTCTCAGTTCTTCACTGTTCTCACAGTGACAAAAACTGGAAGACTGGAACTCACATATCGCATACTCCCCTATTAACAGGCTCTCAGGCCAGAATCTACAAATGAGAGTCATTTCCATAAACGGTTCATCACGTTTGACATTAGTGCATCACAGAAAAGAAATATTCATCCACTTCTGGGAAACTCTGTGTCCTCCTCTCATTACAAGTTGCTCAATGCTGAAATATCTCTTGTATCATGTAGACCAGATAAAAGAGTTTTCAAATATTTACAGTAATAAATCAGGGGCACTTCAACCCATCCTATCTTGTCTTGCTTTTGGTGACAGTAAAGAAGCAGCATCAACAAAAGGAAACATTTGTGTCAGGCCTCAGTCTGTTGTGCAGTGTGGCCTTGAGGATTGCCCTAGAAACACACCTGCTGACAAGAGCAAAGGAATACTGAGTTACCCAAAATCACAACCCTAAGTAAATAAAATCACCAGCAAGAATTTTTGCTACCCGATAATGAGATTTAGTGAATTAAATGTCATTTTTGTATCCTGAATTACATATGATTCTCTAAAATCCACATATGTTATCACACAAAAATTCACAATGACTGGAAGACCAAAATAGTTAAGTACTTGAATTTAGTGATGAGTATGACTTTATTATCAAGCAAGATTTTAGCAGGATTTTTGCCTAAAGTTAGTTGGTACAGAATTTAATGTAAGCCATCTCTGTAGAGCAACTGAAAAATTAATATTTATACAACAGTAATTTTTTTTTTACCATTCCAGTATTAAGTTCTAATCATCTTTCTGAGATAATGAAATGTTTGACGATTTCCTACTCACTGCCCACTACATATAAACATTGAAGAGCTTTTCTGATATCATTCCCACTTTGGATGAGCTGAGAAAGGATCCTGTTACATTTTTCAGGCTGGCCTTGAAGTCACTGTGTAGCCCAAGCTGACCTGGAAATTATAATGATTCTCCTGCCTCAGCCTCCTGCATGCTAGGATTACAGGCATGCATCACCACCACACTGGGCCATCCCAACTTCTTATTCATCTTTCAATACTCATCTGTGTAGCTATTTTTCTTCAGTCAGAGTTGGATTTTGAAGACATTTGGTCTGAAGAGATCCTTGTATCCTTTACATACCCATAATCAGATTGTTGCTCCATATAGATTTTGCTTCTTGAATTCTTATGCAAACTTCATTCACTGTCTTTAATGCTGTCATTTATAAGTAGCTATTCCAATTGTTTTAGTGAATCTCCTACCTCCAAGAGATTAATTCTACTTTTGGTCACCAACTTTGAATTTCTCTTAAGTTAAACAGATTATTTTAATATAAATTCATGATAGCTGTTGTAATAATTATGGTACAGTTAAGATAAAACATAAACTTGTGTAAATTATGGGTGATGAGAAAAAAATTTGAAAAATAGTGGCAGAGAGTGATAAGGACAGGTGAAATGAAGAAAGAGGAAATTGTACAATATTGAGAAGGAATTCAGTGTTAGGCAACAGGTAGACAAGAGATTGTAATTGGGCTTACAATGCCAGCAATTCCAAGGTTTCCCTATTCCTAACAAACTTCTTTCATGTAAACAAAAGCCCTCGACATACCAATACAAGCAATCTCAGAAATATTCTGAAAAGGGAAAATTAGAAATGTGACTAAGGACACTGGAATGTGAAGACCCAATGACCCAAAGCTGAGTTCCAAAGTTTACCTTTCCATGCTGGTCTCCCTGGACAAGACATGGATCAAGGCACTGAGAATTGATCTCCTTTTCTCATTTGCCCCAGGGCCTGGGGCCTGGGGGAACATGAGGTGTGGAAGCTTCATTCCTCACAGTGCAGGGCCAAGGGCCCAGGGGAGGATAAACATCTGCCCTGTGCTGTGCTGATGGACTACACCTGAATGCAGGAGTCATGGGCTAAAAATGAAGAATAAAAAGCCTTCAGAGTCTTCCAACCTAATATCCAAAATATCTGAGATATAATTAAACATCATTCGTCATACCAAGAACCAGGACACTAACAAACTGAATAAAAAAACATAATTGATGCACATCTCCACTAAGATTGGTGGGACTGCCCGGCAATATTAAAGCAACACTCTTAATATTTGCACGTATAACTGTAAACACTTCTGAAATTCATTTTCTATGCAAGGAAATATTCCTAAGGAAATAGAAGATATAAAAACAAAACAACAAGGAATTTAAAAATTGGAAAAACATTATAACCAAGTGAAAACCTTCCTGGATGGGCTTAGTAGTGTAACAGAGATGACAGTGGGAATACTGAACTCAAAGATACATCAAGACTTATTATTCAATATGAACACAAGTGGAAAAATCAAATGGAAAATAAATGAAGAAAGCCTGGAGTACATGTGGGATAAAATAAAATATCTAGCATTTATTTCTTTCAAGAGCCAGAGGAAGATAAAGAAGTGCTGACAAAAATTCAAGGGACTAATATGCAATTTGGCAAATTAAGCAAAAGGCATCAACAAACAGATTAAAAGAGCTAAGTAAACTCAAACTCTAGTAAACCTAAAAACACCAAAGATTTGTCACAGTCTTCTGAAAAGAAAGGAAAAAACTTCAACTGAGGTCAGAAAAAATAAATTATTACATTGCAAGATAATTTGAGTGATGGAGAGCTCCCATATAAATCATTTTTAAATGTTAAAAGAAAAAAAATTATTAAACTCTGGTTCTGTATTCATGGAAAATCATCCTTGAGGAATCTGGAAAATTAAAGTCCTTCTCCCGGACAGTCCTTCTCCCTTGACAGAAAGTCAAGAATTTATTGCTAGAAAATCTATTCTGAAACAATTGACTAGTAGAAGTTCTATCACCAACAAAATGGTAACAGGAAAAGGCTATACTTAAAAAAGGAAAATAACAATGATAGCGGCAAGGTTAGAGCCACATGCAATAAACCATCCTTTCTTTTATGAGTTTTTAATATCAAGATGGAAAATGATAACATATACTGGGCAGCACACTCATAAATGGAAAAGCATCAAAATATTTATAAAAATGAATACAAAGGGATCTAAATAGAAATAAGATTCCTAGGCTTCACTCAAAGTAGTAAAGTATTAATGTTGTAGACTAAGTTATATATATAGTATAATATCTAGAGTAATCATTATAAAATGTTTCTTTTATTTTTGATTTTTTATTTTAAAGTGAAAAAGAAAAATCAAGAAGACAAACCATCAAAACACAACAAAAGCAAAATGACAACAATAACAAAAGACAATAGTGATATAGGTTTTCAAAACAAGATGATAAGAATTTAGCAGTGATTATTATGTTGCATATTGTTATCTTTACAATAGTTGTGCATGCTACCAGATGAACAGGCATGCAAGATTACTCAAACAAGATAATTTCACTTTGAGCAGATTCTTCCCTTTTACTATAGCTATTGTAACTTTTGGATCTTGTTTACTCTTTCAGTGTCTTATACTAGTGAGACAATACGGTGTTTACACATGCAAGTCTGATTTATTTCACTTATGAATATGGTTTCTATTTGCATCCATTTACCTATAAAAGCCTCAAGTTAATTATTCTTTATGGCTGAATAGTACACCATTGTATAAAAATAGCACATCTTTTTTATGCATTCCTCAGTTGATGGGAATGTGGTTTGTTTCCAAGATCTGGCTATTACAGACTGTGAAATTATAAACACTATAATATAATATAATATATAAAAATGTATTAAAAACAAAACACTGGAGGACCCGGGATTTAGCTCAGTGGCCTAAGCACCTGCCTGGCAAACACAAGGTTGTGAGTTTGATCCCTGGTACAAAAAAAAAAAAAAAAACACTGCGCTGGGAGGATTCTGAGGCAGGAGGAATACTAGTCTGAGCCCAGCCTGACATCTCAACTAGTTGATAAGAACTTGTCTCATACAATGGAGTAGAGCTATAAAGAATGATCACATTGAGATATTTACAAATAAATGGATGCAACTTGAGTCCACACTCATAAACAAAATAAATCAAACTCACATGTATAAAGACCATATAGTCTCCCTAGTATAAGAAATTGTAAAAGTACAGAAGATTTTTATAGTAATCATGGTTCCCCATTATATTGCTTTGAAGTCTTAAAATATTTTCATTCATTGGTTGGAATGGTTTTATTCTGTTTTCTTTAACCTTATTATGTGTGATGGTATGAACAGCTACTTTGAAGAAAACAAGACATTATGGTAGCCATCACTAATTTAGTAGCATCTTTCTTTGAAGTCCTAACATGCTTTTGTTCTTCTATTACCATTGGTTCTATCATGTTGTGTCTTATTGGATTTTAATATGCATGATAGTGTAAATAAATTTTTTTATGGAAAATGAGATATTATAGTAGCCATTGTTCACTTTCTTCTCTTATTTTGTTCAGAATGCCTTGAAATACTTTCATTCTCTTGAATGGCTTTATTCTATTTTGTTATGTTAGATATTTTTGTGTGTGAAGCTATGCTCAACTATTTCAAAGAAAGATACATTAAGGTAACTACTGTTGATATCCATTTTTCTTGTTGTGAAGTGCTGTGTTGCTTGCATTGTTCTGTTCTGATCTGCTTTATTCTGTCCTCTTTTGTTTTATTCTCTGTGAAATAAAATTTTAAAAAAAGAACTTGTATCAAATCTTTTACAGTGTTTGGGGAAAATTCTACCTGTGTAACCCAGTCCAAAATCCCATGGGTTTAGTCCCCAGTTTAGAAAAACAAAAATACAAGCAACTCACAGGAGTGGGGGGCTGGGAAAGAGAAATGAGAGGATAATGGGATTAAAACAAGAAACAAAAATGTCAATATTTGGTTCTAAAGTAGTAATTATTATTTTAACTGTAACTAGTCTAAACATTCTAATTTAAAAATCAAAGATTGACATACTGGTAATAAAATATGATCCGACAGTGGTTTTCTACAAAACAGTATCAGGCTCATATTGTGCCCTCACATCAAGAAAAGGTGAGTCATCATTGATCTTCAACACTTATATCACTTAGACCAGTGTGAGTGCAAATGACAAAACAAAAAATGAACTAAATGTATTTGTATATTTCTCAAGTGATGATCCCATCTCTTTCTTGACAAAAAAATTATAAGAACAAGTAATAGACAGTGATCCAGGTAATAGCTGAATAAGCAAAATATTTACATAATGTTCTTGGATTTTATATTTTATGCTACATAGGAAAAGAATCTCAGAAAAATAATAAGTTAATCTATCTCTGCTTCATCTTTTTTAGAAATGATCCATCCAGAATTTGTTTAATAGCATTCATTGTTACACATATTAATATCAATAAACAAAAAAATTTCACCATGTGTTGATTGAGTGCTTCTATAGAACTACATCTACCAAAACTGGAGAGGAAGTGTTATGTCAAACTGAATTATTGAAGATGAAGTGCAAGAAAAAGTTTCACAAAGGAGTGATGCCTGTTAGAATTGGATTAACAGTAGTAATAGCAATAATAGCAACTGTGGAACAGTCACAACAGTGAGAATCAAAAATGTGGCAAGAAATTTATAACATATGGGCAAAAGAAAACGTCTGCTGTTTTCTTTAGAATAGGTTAGAAATAAAAAGTGTTCTAGAAAAAAAGATCACAAAACGTTGATTTGTGTTGCTATTTTGGGAATAGAAGCCAAATAAGGATACTATGCTTTTAGTTTTCAAAGGTTTCTATGTTACATCTTTTGAAAAGGTTGAAGATGTCTAAAATTCCAGAGATATAGTCTCAGTTATATCAGTATTCCTTCAGATCCAGATGGAAAAATAAAAGAGCACATCACAAACATTATAACCGTGGACCCATGAAAACCCCTTCTGTCTTGTGGCAGTGGGGATAGTTTTGATTGCTTGCTTATTTTTATTCCCTTTATTGTTATATTCAGCTGTCCCACTCACCCATGTCAAGCAACCATTCGAATATATTTGTGTATATTTTTACTTAAGTTCCATCAGCATGTATATTATTTTGGTGTACATACTTTCAAATTTAGAATAGTGGTATTGTATGTTGTACGATTTTTAGGTTTGTGCATAATCTCAGATTTTCACTGCTACATTCTAGTTGAAAACATAATTCACACGTTTCTGTCACCCTCGTCCACCACCCCAGGAACAGATACTGCTCACCTTCTAGTTTCAGCACTACAAACAACACTGTGATGAATGTCTTCATAAATGTAACTGTGAACCTGTCAAAACAGGACTTTGGAACATATGGTTCTCAGGTATGACAATTACTCCAGAAAGGGCCACCCCTCTGCAGAACAGAATGGTTGTGTTGGTGAGTACAAATACCCATGGCACATGAGAGGTATCATATTCCCAAGATGGCCAGCACTGGCAATGTGTCATTTTCTAATGATTTCTAATCTAATAGGTGTAAAATGGCTTCTGATTTTTCACTTATTTATATGATTACTGAGTGATATCTTCCCATGCTGGTAATTTTTTAACCTCATCACATTTATTAGGATTGTTCACAATATTTTTCTTCCTGTCACTATTAAAAGAATGGGTTAGCACTGTTCTCGCCTCAGCAGCACATATGCAGAATGGGGTAGTACTTCACTTTCCCCGTGGTTTACATATGTGACTATGTATGGGTCAATGAAACATAAGCAGTAATAATGTGTGTCACAGATAGGGATTTCAAGAGACATTGCACATTTTGTTGTACACTGTTTTCTTCTTGTTTTGCAGTGACAACCTGCCAGATAATATCATCTGGATTCCAGCATCTTGGAAAGTGTGGGAGTGGGAGTAGAGATACCAGATTGCATTTGATTGATATACAGTGGTCCACAAATATAAATCATTGCTGGCTAAGCCATCTGATTTTAAGAATTGCCTATTACTGCAGCATAGTTTAGATTATTCAGACTGATGTAATATTATCTATCAGCTTTTTTATTACTTTTGGTCCTTTTTGGTTAATTTATATTTATATTTATACTTTAATTTATATTTATACATATATACTGTTATGCTTCTCTCCATTTAGATACAGCACATATTTTATTTCCCATAACCTCTCTCAACTTAGTGCATATGTTGTTTGTTGAATGAAAATCTTTCCATTTCCTTTACTCTACTTTTTGTTTTCTAAACTTATTAGTTGCACTCTTAAAGATCCATTATTGTCATTCTGTGTCTCTATTTAGGATGTAGAAATGGAATATTTAAAGCAGCTGTCTTCAGAGGTACTCACATGTTTTGCAGAGTAGAAGTATCTCCATTAACTACTGTTTTGTAATCAATCAATCATTTTCTTTTTCACTAAAGTTTAGTTAGTCTCATGTGTTTCAAATATATGGTACTACACAAATTAGCTTTTTCGATTTTAATTTTAAATATATTTTATTATAGTCATAAAATAGTATTATATTGATCACTTGACAATAAAGGAACCCATTGCATCACTGATATAATGTTAATCACTGGTATCACAAGTTATCTCTCATCACTAATATTGATCACTACAAACAGGGAAAAATTTTTAAAAAAGGAAAAGAAAAGTGATAAGTGTAGAAACAAAAAATAAAACCATCATTACTCTTAGAGTGGATATACTATGCATTCCAGAGGAAACTGCAAAAATATTTTATTGGAAATACTAGGGGAATATATAGTGATGTAAGGAAACAAAGTGAACATTCAGTTTTATATCTGTGAAGAAGAAATGAAAATTGGAAGATAAAGTCAAATAAATTTTTATAGAATTAATCATCATTTATGACTATCATAAATACCTAATAGAGCTAATTTTACAATAAAAATGGGCCCATTTAGCTCACAGTTTGGAAGTTCAGGGACACAGTAGCTACTGGCTCATTCCTGGGGAGGGCCCTTCCCAGGGTACCTGTCATGGCACAGGAAAACTGTGTGAGGGTGCTGTGTGCAGGAGCAAGTCATCACCTCTCAAACAGGCAAAGAAGACCTGGGGTAACAACCTTGTCCCAAGAACTAATTAAGGTTCCATGTAAAATGCCTTACTCACTTCCTAAGCCAGAACGCCGGTGAGAAAGGTTCACTAGGACCCACATCTTCAAGGTTCCACTACCTCAGCCAGACCACACTGAAGACTGAAGTTCCAACACATGGACTCTTCAAGGACAAACCGTATCTAACCCAGAACATGAAAATATATCACATACACTAAGAATAAATTATATTTATATATATATATATATATATATATATATATATATATATATTCCTTCAGTGGTAACTAGAAAAAAAGAGGTATGAAAAAAAAGTGAAATTCTTTTTTAAAAATGCTGTAGACTATTTGTTACCCAACTAAATCCTTGATATTTTAAAATAGAAATTGAAAAGCTTCTTCTAAAATCTGTTTCAAAATATGAAAGAACTATAATGACAACGATAACTTTGAAGAAGAAAATCAGGGGTCTTCTAGTATCGAATTTTAAGATTTATGCTGTTATGATTATCTGCTGTTTAAATGTCAATTGGTAAACTGATCAATGAAAAAATAGATTGCAAAGTAGATCAATGAGTATATAGTTCACTGATTCTCAAAATAATCAGCAATGTAATGTAACACAGGAATAAAGTTTGTGAACTACTTGTAATGGAAAAACTAGATATCTATTTAGAAAAAGAATTAAAAGTAATCTCATTTCATACTAGTCAATAATTAATTTGAAAAGAATTATATACCTAAGCATCAAAAAATTAAATTCCAAAATATCTACAAAAATATAGGGAATCAATCTTGGCATAGGAAAAGACATTTTAGATCAGATACAAAAAACACCAGGAAAGAAAATGTGAAAAAAAGAAACATCAACATTTTAAATCACTTATTTATTGAAACACTGTTGAGAAAATGAAAAGTCAAACCAGCAAACTGGTAGTAATATATAAGAAAAAACATTAAAAAGTTAAATTTAGATAAAGAAAACAAGCAATTCAAAATTTTATACTAAGAAAAGTATTTTGGCAATTCAAAAGTATTGCATACATGATCAGTAAATGCATAAACTGGTACTTAAAAATCTTTATCCAAGAGAAAACAGAAAATGAAAAATTATAAAATATTGCCTCACATCCAAAATAATGAATTTGAAGATTTTTATTACTCAATTTTGAAAAAAAGTTAAGCAATTGGAGCACCCACATTACTTATAATATATAATAGTGCAACTATGTTGCAAAGGTTTGGAAAGTTTCTTATACAATATATGTAAGGTAGCCCATTCTTTGAACCAGAAATTCTACTCATAACTTTCTGTAAGAAATTAGGAATACCCACAAAATTATCACAAAAGAATATTCGTTGATGTTATTGTTTGATATTACAAACCTGATACAATAAAATGATCACTGACAATTAGAAAAGGGAAAACATTATTAGTACATGTTTGCAGTACATCATGATTACATACACCCTGTGGAGTTGGTACATGTACATGCATACTGTATTTTTTTTTTATTCCACTCCTACCCTTTCTCTGCTTCCCCAGTTTCTCTATCTTTTGGTCTCCCTTCATTTCCCTGAGGTCTGTGCAATAGAACACTATTCATCAGTAAAACAAAATAAACTCTTCTACATTTGACAACATGAATGAATCTCACATTATGTTGAGTAAACCAGATTGAAGCAAGAGTGGTATATTCCTTATAATGTTATTAATAAGTAAAATTCATTGTTGTTATTGTTGCAGACAGCTGAATTAGTCAAAAATGTTATAGGCAATCAATTTTACCAGAACTATTGATCTTACTGGCTAACTATAGTTATGTCCCACCTTATGCCCATCTGCTTTGTGAGCTCCCAGTCTTCCCCCACTTGGAATCTATGGCTTTACTCTATAAAAGTCCCTAGAAAGACAGAGTCCTTGGCAACTTGCTCAGGACACTTTCTGTCTCTCTCCAGATAGAAGTTTTCTTTCTCTCAATAAATATACTCCACTCTTAACCTCTCTTGTTCCTAAAATTCATTCTTTGATTTTAGAGAACACAAATCATGGACATAGTAGGTTGAGAGTTTCTTTCTCCTATATCATTAAAAATCGCAGTGCTGGTTATCTTGTGAAGCAGAGGGTTCCATTTAAACTGTGTATAACAGAAACGTGTGTGAAAATCTATCAAATTTCTCAGTATAATCTGTGCATTTAACAGAAATGTAAATTTTACCTCAAATTTACAAACATGTTATCCAAATAACAGCTTTATTGTCATCTTAATCTGTCCTCTGTCCCAAGCTGCAACTAACCTCTGTCCCGCCTCTTTAAAACAACAGCTTAAGACAGTCTTTACTCTCACCAGAAATTGCCATATTGCTGGGGTTGTTTCTTATTCCAAAACTTCATGGTGGCTTCAACAATTTCTCAGCACTAATTTTGAGATTATTCTACCAGAAGAAACAAACATGCTTACCAGCTGTTATTTGTTTACAATAAGCACAAGCAAGGAGATTTGACTTGTCCAAGAGCTCATAGTCAATAATGTATATTTAAAACCAAAACTGTCACTACAGAGTCTGGAAATTTCCAATTCATCTTGTCAGAATTTAAATCAATGGAAGAGGGGCGACAGATCCAAGGTGGCCCACTGACTGGTAGCATGATAGAGAACCTCTCTGAAAAAAAAAAAAAAAACTCAGATGCTAGAATCTAACAACATGGAGAAAGCCAGACAAAAAGAGAGAGGAATTCTCATGACCCAGGAAGAAACTGAGGAAAAAGAAAAAGAGAAAAAAAAAAGAAGCATGGATGGAGGGCTGGAGCTGGGCAAGCTCTGGTCACTATACCGGGCATGTCTTAGAGTCAGGTGACTCACGATCAAGCTGAGGTCGAGGCCCTGCTGAGAGCAGGCTGGAGGAGGCACTACAGCAGTGAATGAAAATGGCCAGTCAAGCTCCATGAACTTTGGTGCGTGACGGGAACTGGATTCCCCAGAGTGGGATGACAGGCTAGATGGCATTTTGGAGTTGGGCAGGGCCAGCTTGAATCAAAACCCGAGGCAGTGGTGGTCCACGGCTCCTGGTCCAAAGCAGGTTGGTGGGATCTGCTTAGGCTGGGCCAGACCACTGGTTGGAATCCAATAGCCAGGGACAAGGCTGTCCTGAGCCAGTAGCATCCCCAGGGAACACAGAAATGTGCTGAAGCATCGACTGGGTGACTGATGTAGGGGGAGGGACCAACTCACAGTGTGCACCTTGCAGATTGGCAGCAGACTGAAAGGGATGGCACTTATCTAGCCAGTGTGCTGCAGAAAAACTGTAGGCAGTGTAAGGGGCCAGGAGACCTCCACCACCCACCTGTCTGAAGGGGGCTGGAAATGACAAGAGAAACAGCAAAAAGTAGAGGAGGTTGAGGGCAGAAAACAAATAATATCAGACACAGCCTCATCAGAAATAAAGAAATACTTCACTGACCTCATCGATGAATTTAAATCTGAAATACTAACCCAGGTGAAGCAAGATATAAGAAGATTAGTAAAAGAAATCCTGGATAATCCTCAAGTAGACACAAATGAAAAAATGGAGGAACCCAGAGAAAGGAGAGAAGCCTTTGGTGAAGAATATAGACAAAATCTAGAATACATGAAACAGATCCAAAGAGAATATCAGGAAATTAAAAATACCATTGAAAGCTGGCAAAACCTTTTAACAGAAACTAAAGACCAACTTTCAAAACTTGAAGATAGATTTGCAATGTATGATCATGAAAGGAAGGATCTCTTAAAAATAACAAGGAACCAGGAAGCAACAATACAAAGGCTAGAAGATGACAAGAGGATTTATAACCTAATAATAAAAAATGTGAATGAAGATGCAGCAACAAATACAAATGAAATAAAAAGTCTATTGACAGAAATAATTAAGGAAAACTTCCCAAACATAGGTAACGGAAGTGAAGTTTAGATAAATGAGGCATACAGAACTCCAGCCAGCTACAACCAAAACAGATCTACATCCAGACATATAATAATCAGGATCCCAGAAATCCATCACAAGAACAGAATACTAAAAGAGGTCAGAGAAAAGAAACTGATAACCTATAAAGGAAAACTCATCAAAATCACAGTAGACTTCTTGAAGCAAACCGTCAAATCAAGAAGAGCTTGGAGGTCTTTTTGTGTGCCTTCTTTGTCTGGATAAGTCTATCTGGCCAGTGCAGCCCTAAAGGATTACACCAAAAAATGATGGAGTGAGGATGGAAAGGGAGGATCTGCATGAAGCAGAAATTGTCTTCACAGCAGGCCTGCAATAGGAAAAGAACAAAGAGTCTTTTCACACTAAAGTGGACTGAACATGCCCAGTGACCACCAAGCAGTCATCTGGACCCAGATTCCAGCTTTGGGTCATGACCTCATGTTCTGGCAGAATCCAAGAAAATGGAGGGGGACTTTGAGCCTGCTCCCAGGTAGTAAGACCATGTGCTGTATCCCAGACCACCCCGGATCGCACATAGGAACAGGGTCCCAACAAAGCCATGCCCAGTGAACACCAAGCAGTGAGTGGGACACAGATTCTAACCTCGGGCCCTGACCATGTACTCTTGCAGAATCCTAGTACATGGAAAAAACTTGGAACTTAGCTCCCAGGCAGTAAACCTTAGACTACAGCAGATTCACTGTGACAATGTGGTGAGTATGCCCCTAAAATAGAAGTGTACAGTGGGTAAATAAGACCAATAGTACAGCCTGCTCCAACTAACTGTATGACCTTGGTGAGTCTGAAAAGAGTGTGGGTGACACACTCCTACACACAGAAAACATCAGGCAGAGTGAAAATGGCAAAATGAAAAAGCAAAATGCAGTATCAAACAGCTAGTCCACCAGAAGCAAGTACAGGACATATTAAAATAGAGGACCCCAAAAGTAACACACTGGGAATCTCTGAAAAGGTAGCAAGCAAAATAAAAAACACAACTCCATAAGGCTATAGAGGAAATTAGAAGTACTCTCCCATGTAAAGACAGAAATAACAACCTTTGTAAAGGAGTTGCTGAGCGCAGCTAAATAAGAACTAGAGAAAAAAGTACATGAGCATGGGAAACTGATGGAAATTTGAATGAACAATATAGAAAACATGCAGAATTCATGAAACAAACTCAAAGAGACATCCAAGAAACAAAAAATTCCATTCAAACATGTAAAACTGTTTAAATGAACCTGAGGATAGGATTTCAGGCCTTGCGGACAGGATCACAATTAGTGATCATGAAAGGATAGAACTTTTAAAAATAACAAAGCAGCATGAAGTGACAATCCAACAGCTTCAAGATGATTCCAAGAGAAAAAATAGATTAATAGGCATCAGTGAGGAGGCAGGAGTCAATGCAAAAGACATAGCCAAAATATTCACAGAAGCAATAGAAGAAAATTTCCCAAATATGGGGAAAGAATCTGATATACAGATAGGTGAGGCATATAGAACACCAAGCATTCACAATCAACATAAATCCACACCCACACACATAATAAATTAAGATATCAGACATACAGCATAAACACAGAATACTAAAAGCTGTTAGAGCAAAGAACTCACTTACCAAGGAAAGCACATTAGAATGACAGCAGACTTTTGAACACAAACCCTCAAGTCAAGAAGAGCATGGAGTGAGGTATTTCAAGCCATGAAAGAAAACAACTTTCAACCAGACTGATGTACCTAGCAAAATTTTCATTCAAATTTAATGGAGAAACAGGATATTTCCATGACAGAGAACAACTGAAGAAATTCACGTCCACCTAACAAACCCTAGAAAGAGTACTGAAAGACATACAAGACAGAGATAAAAAAAAAAAGACCACTGTCCCCAAAACAGCAACAGAAAGAAACCTCCAGGTAAGATAAGCAATTAAATAAGAGGAAAAGCAGAAAGCAAACAACTGGAACATAACATGGCAAAGTCAAGCCAGTACATATCAGTGATATCCATAAATGTAAATGGCCTTAATTCACCTAGAAAAAGAAATAGACTGACAGAATGCATCAAGAAACCTGATGCAACAATATGATGTATACAAGAAACATATCTTACCCAAAAGGAAACTCATAGAAAAGTTAAAAGTCAAAGTTAAAAGTCAAAGGTTGGAAAACAGTATTCCATGCAAAAGGAACCCAGAAAAAAGCAGGGGTAACTATTCTAATTGCAGACAATGTGAACTTCAAACCGAAAATGATTAAAAGAGATAAAGAAGGTCACTATATACACATTGGTGGAAAAATTCAAGAGGAAGAACTGTTAAAAATATATATGCACCAAATACAGGAGCACCCAACTAAGTAAGACAAATTCTAATGGACATGAAAAACCAAATACACAAGAACACAATTATAACAGGAGATCTTAACAGCCCATTGTCACAAAGAGATAGTTCAACTAGACAAAAGGTCAGAAAAGAAATAACAGAACTGAATCATACCTGTGAGCAATTGGACATAGTAGATGTATACAAAGTGTTACACCCAACACACCAGAATACACATTCTTCTCAGCAGCACATGGGACATTTTCCAAAATAGACCATATGTTATCCCATAAAGGATTCTTAAGTAAATGCAAAGGTATTAGAAATCATCACATGCATAATATCTGACCATAGCACACTGAAATTGGAAATCAATGGCAAAAGAAATTGCAAAACCTATATAAATACATGGGAATTAAATAACAACCTTTTGAACAACTAGTGGGCTACAGATGAAATTAAAGAAGAAATAAAGCAATACCTACAATTCAATGAAAATACAGAAACAACATACTGTATTCTGTGGGATGCAATGAAAGCATTCTTAACAGGGAAATATAAAGCAATAAATTGTCATATCAAGAAAACAGAATGAACACAAATAAACAACCTAATGTGCCATCTCAAGCATCTAGAAAAAGAAGAGCAAGCTAAACCCCAAAGCTCCTAGAAGAGAGGAAACTGTAAAGACTAGAGCAGAAATCAATGCAATTGAAACTAAAAAAACAATACAAAGAATTAATGAATCAAAAAGCTGGTTCTTTGAGAGAATAAGCAAGATTGACACACCCCTAGCTAACCTTATGAAGAGAAAGAAAGAAAAAACCCAAATTCATGCAATAAGAACTGAAAAGGGGGCAATTACTACAGATACCATGGAAACTCAAAAGATCATGAACACCTACTTTGAAAATCTCTATTCACATAGAGTGGAAAACACAGAGGAAATGGACAGATTTCTAGAAACATATGAACTATCAAAACTCAACCAAGAAGATATAGCAATTTTGAACAACCCAATATCAGTTATTAAAATTGGAAATGTAATTAAATGGAGCCCAGGTCCAGATGGATTCACAGCTGAATTCTATAAGAAATTTAGAGAAGATTTGATGCCAATACTCCTTAAACTCTCCAATGAAATGGAGAAGAAAGCAATCCTCCCTAAATCATTCCTGGAGGCAAGTATTACTATGATACCAAAACCAGAGAAAGATTCAACCATATAAGAGAAATATAGGCCAATCTCACTAATGAACATTGATGCTAAGATTCTCAATAAAATACTGGCAAATAGAATGCAGCAAATCATCAAGAAGATTATACATCATGACCAAGTGGGGTTCATTCCAGGAATGCAGGGATGGTTTAACATATGCAAATCAATAAATGTAATACACCACATCAACAAATTAAAAAACAAAAACCACATGGTCATCTCAATAGATACAGAAAAAGCTTTCAATAAAGTACAACACATGTTCATGATAAAAACCCTTCAGAAACTCAGAATACATGGTATCTACTTCAACCTTATAAAGTTCATCTATGACAAAACAACAGCCAACATTGTACTAAATGGATAAAACTGAAAGCTTTCACTTTAAAATCAGGAACAAGACAAGGATGTCCACTATCACCACTCCTATTCAATATAGTTATGGAAACACTAGCCAGGGCAATCAGACAAGAGAGAGAAATAAAAGGAGTAAAGATAGGAAAGGAAGAAGTTAAATTATCACTATTTGCAGATGACATGATACTCTACTTAGAAGAACCAAAAACTCCATTAAAAGACTACTAGAGGTAATAAACAAGTTCAGCAGTGTAGCTGAACACAACATCAGTGCTCAAAAATCAACAGCATTCCTGTACACAAACAAAATACTCAGTGAGAGAGAAATTATGGAAATATCACCCTTTACAATAACATCTAAAAAATGAAATAATTAGGAATCAACCTAACTAAATATGTAAAATATCTATATGCTAAAAATTATACTACGCTGAAAAAGGACATTGAAGATGATATTAGAAAATGGAAGGATACTGTTTTGCTCTTGTCTAGGAAGAACCAACATTGTGAAAATGGTCATACTCCCAAAACTGTTACACAGATTTAACACAATCCCAATCAAAATACCACTGACATACCTCACAGATCCAGAGAAAACACTCCTAAAATTCATTTGGAAACAGAAGAAACCTACAATAGCAAAGGCAATTCTGGGCAACAAAGGCAAGGCAGGAGGCATCTCAATTCCTGATCTGAAACAGTACTGTAAAGCCACAGTGACAAAATCAGCATAGTACTAGCAAAGAAATAGACCTTAGGATCAATGGAATGGATTAGAAGATGCAAGCACAACTACAAAGAAACTCAGCCACCTGATATTTGATAAAATTGCTAAACATGTCCACTGGAATAAGGATAGCCTCTTTAACAAATGGTGCTGGAAAAATTGGCTCTCCGCTTGCCTAAGACTGAAACTAGATCCATGCATATCACCATGCACAAAACTAAAGTCTAAATGGATCAAAGACCTACATATTAAAACAGAAACACTAAACCTACTGGAAGGCAAGGTAGGTAGAATTCTTAGAGACATAGGGGTAGGCAGAGAATTTATGAACAAAATGCAAACTGCATGGGAAACACTTCAAAGAATCAACAACTGGGATCTCACAATATTGAAAAGTTTCTGCACTGCAAAGGAAATCACCAACAGAATGAAAAGAAAACCCACTGAGTCGGAAAGAATTTTAGCCAGCAACTCCTCAGACAAAGGTCTTATATCCAGAATATATAAAGAATTGAAAAACATCAAGCTCCCCAAATTCAAAGACCCTCTCTAAAAATGGGCATCTGAGATGAAAAAGCAGTTCTCAGAGAAAAGATATACAAGTGAAAAATAAATACATGAAGAAGTGTTCACCATCACTGATTATTCAAGAAATGCAAATTAAAACAACATTGAGATTTCACTTCACTTGGGAAGGAATAGCTGCCATCAAGAAATCAACTGATAACAAATGTTGCCGAGGCCATGGGTAAAAAGGAACACTACTCCACTGTTGATGGGAATGTAGACTGGTGCAACCACTATGGAAATCCATATGGAGAATTCTCAGAAGACTAGGATTGGAAGCTCCATTCAATCCAGCTATTCCCCTCCTGGGCATTTTTCCAGAAGAACTGACAAGTTCATATCACAGTGATATATGTGCACCCATATTCATAGCAGCACAATTTGTAATAGCTAAATTTTGGAAGCAACCAAGATACCCATCAACTGCAGACTGGATGAAAAAATGTGGTATTTTTACAGAGTGGAATATTACTCAGCTATATAAAAGGATGATCTTGAGGCCTTCATAGGTAAATGACAACAACTTGAGACTATCCTCATTAGTGAAATAAAGAAGAATCATATTTATAAATATCATATTGTGTCTCTAGTGTAAAAAGTAAATAAGAACTACAAGTGTGATAAAAACAAAATGTGTAATTGCTATTGTAAAAAAGAGAGAAAAAGTGCTCTAAGGGATATAACTGCATGTATGTTTGAGTGTGTAAAATAGATGTCCATATTGCTGAATCTTTGTTGGATCTTTGAGCAGAACTGTTTGTATTCTGACTGTTTGAATATTTACTATGTACCCTTTAACTTTGTAACTTGAACGACTACATCCAAGATGACAATATATAATTTATCAACTAGTGATTTATTAGTGTTTTTTCTCTTTTTTTTTCTTTTACAGTTCTGTATTGTTGCTACCCTTTTTTCTTTTGTTTTTTTTCCTCTTTAAATAAAATTTAAAAAAAAAAAAGAGTTTGGAGCAAAATATTCCAAGCCCTGAAAGAAAATAAACTCCAACCCAGATTGTTGTACCCTGCAAAACTGTCTCTCAAAATTAATGGAGAGACAAGATATTTCCACGACAAAGAGGAACTGGGGGAGTTCATGACCACCAATCCAACCCTATAAGGAATATTGAAGGACATTCTAGGGAGAGAGAAGAAAATCACCAGGATTCCAGGAACGATGGCAGGAAGACCTCAAAGAAAGGGGCAGACAGTGGAATAAAGGAGAAAGTAAACAAATAACAATGACAGAAAAATAGTATAGCAGAGATAAGACAGAGAAGATTTGTTATATCGCTGTTTTATTTTGACTGATTTTATTTGAATCTGGTATGCTTGAGAGTATCAAGTCTGAGAGTAGAGGCAACTACTCTGAAGATGACATTCAATAGGATACCCATTCTGGTTTGATTATTAACTGCCTTTGAAGTCCTATAATGTCTCCAATGCTTAGTTTTTACTAATAGTGTAATGCAATGCTGTTTAATTATACTATATTTGATGATATAGACAATTTTATTGAAAATAACAAGAGACATCATAGTAACTACCATAGATCACCAAGTATTGTGGTTTTATATGTCCTTTTCTTTTTGTGTTTCTCTAGGAATTTGTATTGTTGAATAGTTTTGATTTGTTTCTCCCTCTAATACAGAAAGGCTAGGTATACATGTAGAGACTAATACATGTGTATAACTTCTAAGTAGTTTACAAGAATGGATTATAGTTATTGTAAAGAAAAAAGAGGAAAAGAAAGTATTCTAAAGGATATAACTGCATGTATGTTTAAGTGTAGGATTGATAACCATATCACTAAGTTTTTGTTGGATAGATGAACAGAACTGATTGCAGTCTCACTGTTTGGATGTCTACTTTGTAGGTTTTACATTTGTAACTTGAACAACTACTTCCAAGAGGAAAATATTTAATTATCAGCCAGTGATTTCTTACTGGTTACTATTTTTGTTTTGTTTTTGAAATTTTGTATTATTTCTATTCTCTTTCTGTTTCAATTTTTTTTCTTTAAATAAAAAATCAGTGAAAGGCAAAAACTACTGGCTTTATAGTGAAAATGCATTACCAATTGCATGTCCCAAAGCTGAGATAGTTATTACTGGTAAACATACCCAGGGTCCAAATTTCAGCCTCCCATAATATTACAAAAGTATGAAAAGAAACTCTAAATCCACCATTTTCTCTAGGAAGCCTGCCTGTAGTTATACATGTGGGAAAGTTGTGCAAAAAGATTTTTTCCTGGTTTTACTATCTGAAGGAGAAGACCGTTTTATTCATGAGAAAGCAAAGGTTCATAAAAATATAAATTAAAGAGAAAAATTCAAGGAGATTAAGACATAAAAGGAAGGAGAATTAAAGCAAATATTTTAAGATGGAATTAGATATGTGTCATAAAGACAAAAAGCAAATTCATGTCAGCAAGGTGGGTACTTACTTCTTATATTCTTAGGAGTGTAGTTATGGTTCAGCAGTTTTCTCCAAAAATTTCTTAGTAAAAAATATTTCTTAAAAACCCTATCAGCTTTGGAAGATGTAAGAATTCATGATAGGGTACAAAGATCATATCTGTTTCAAAGTAATCCATTGTTTTCTATTTTGTCTTAAATTTTCTTCAACATAGTCATTGTCTTAAAAAAAAGAATTGAAGGAAAAAATGGAAATAGAGCTTTTGTAAATGGGGAGAGGAAGAAGAGTTGGAGGGAAGGAAGAGGAAGGGAACAAAAACATAAGAACTGAGATGCACTGTGTACCAAAAATGAAGAATTCTTATTCAGTTTTTTGCTGTATCTTGACCCTCCACAAGACTTGAGAAATATTTAAGTCTTTCTCACTATGTGATTTTAGTGCACTTTTTTGGATATAAACACTATCTCATAAGAAGGCACTTAATCTGAACTAAAAATACTTATATCTTGGACTGACAAGTTTAAATCACAGCAGTTTAGGGATACGCAGTGCTTGGTCAACCAACTGAAAATTTTAAAAGGTCAAACAAGAAACTTATTCAGAAGGATTTTTTAAATACTAATCATATTTATTTTAGCTTTGAAAGAAAATACATTTTCATTAAATGATGCTTATTTTCATTCACTTTACTATGTGTACTTTTGTCTCTTCATAATCAACTATTTTCTTCATAAAAAATTAAGACCGATAGACAAAACTAGTACAAAGAGTTCCCAATTCACCTCATCCAGTTTTGGTTATCCCTAGTTGCCAGCTGACAGTGAATTTGTGAACACTAAGCCAGCCTGAGTGTACTATTGTTAGCTAAACTTCATGCTGAAGAGTGTGGGTCCCTGGAGGGGTCTTCCTCATCTCCCCTGTGATAGCACTTTCGAACCCTAAACCAACTTACCAAGCCATTTGCTATTTGAGGAATATTTTCAGGCTGCCTTTCTCCTCTCATGACAAAACACCGACACCCAGGCTTGGATTTCTTCCTCAACCAGTGGGTTATGGGAACCCAGCAGGCCCAGTTATGAACAGAACAGCAAAGAGGCTAACTTGGGAGGTGGCACTTGTTCATGGAATTTAGTTATCTCTTTGAAAATGACTTGATCTAGCTCCAAATAAGCATCTCCTTCTCTTATAGGATTTCTCATCACCTAACTGTATGATTAGTTAGTGTAATACTATCTAACTCTTATGTCAGGAAATCTGGACTGCATACACTCTGTTGCATGTTCCATTGTTAATTGTTCAGGCTGTACTCATGGGCTTAATAAGTTACTCAAATGGAAAGTTGTTCACTACCACAGAGAATAGGACTTTGCTTCAGAGATGGTAAGTCTGTGCTGGAGCTCACATAAGGTGGGCCACTGATATCTCCTCACCCTCCATCTCACTTCTTGATCACGTAATCCATTCCCAGCACACCTTGAACCACAGCTTGAACTTAATACTCCCTCTTCCTCAAGGCCTCATGTAATACATGTCAGCATCTGTTAATCCAATAAAAGTGTCACGGAGGAAAAATTTTTAACAAAAAAAGAGGCTTTGTATTAGCACTGTGACAAGCAACACATTGCATATAAATGGATCCCTCGAGTGTATAACCCCAGCCAAGCTGTCACTAAATAAATCAGTAGAGTGAAATCTATTATTGCACGCAAGTATAGAAATAGGATTACCCTGAACTTCAAGTAGAAAACTGCAAATCACTTAGAAATGAGAGCAAATAAAAATACTACTCATTTATGTTTCAAAAAGTACCATTGTTTCAGTAGCAGAGAATCAAAAATGCTAAAGGATATAACTAATTGTCTTTGCAGTGCTGAATGCCGAGTCTGTATTGCACATGTCAGCCAGGACTTTGCTGATTTTCAAAGCTTAATTTAAATTCAGATTTTGAGGTACTTGCATTTGAAGACATTCTCTATTATTTTTAATTTATTAAACATAACATTTAACTAACTTCTACAATTCACAAGTGTTGAAACCACTTTTCCTAAGATTCAAACTCAAGAATGAAGAAAACAAATATCAAAGTCTCAGAACAGCCAATTAACTTGAGCCAGTTATCAATTTATGAAAATATTCTTACTCTCCTTTAGAATTCTACTTTGTTAAAATTAATCCTTAATCAATAAGGAAAATAATTAATGCCATCAGCAAAAATAACATAGCTCCTTTACACAGCCACACTTTTGTGCATGGCAAATATTACAAGATAAATTTTACATTTGATAAAACTGATCTGAAAAACAATTTTCACACCAGTGTGTCCACCTCTCAGCACCAATTTGATCTCTGAGCAACAAGCATAGATCTGTTGCCAACTCTGTTTGTCTACTGCAGTGAGCATAGTGAAGCTGTTAGATTGTCCGATAGCTCATTCTTCCTCCTGCCCATGAGGTGAACAATCTGATCAATGGGGCCATTGCTGCCAGCATGCTACCCACTGTGCTGAGGATGAGCATGATAATTCTGATATATTGACACAGATTCAAAATTGTGACTCTCAAACTGGAAAACTTAGCCACATGGTTTGAATGTGGCTCTGACTATGATTTGCAACTTTCTCAACACTATATACATGTGAGAATTTCTAATGGTAGCTCCTGATAGGTTGCTGGTAGCAATCAACTGATTTTATTGTGGTTTAAAAAAAGATCTAGATTTTATATTCATTCAAAAATGGGCAACTGGAAGAGTGAATCTTCATTTCAGAGCTCCTGCATCACTTGAGAGTTAGGATTCTCACTGATCGTGGATGATCATGTACACTTATGTCACAAGTATGTTGTAACTTTACCTACAGGTAATGATCTGTTCTGACCCAGATTGGCTACCAGAGTGGCCCTACTGGCCCCTGTCACATTGGTTTTGTGTACTGAAAAACTCTGATACTGGAGAAGATGAAAAATTCAAGAATTTTTGCCTGAGGGACTGCTGTTGAAGAAGTTCCCTTTCACTTACAGCTTATACTTCCTTGTTGGAGTTATTGGAAGGCTGTGATGGATGATGACATTACATAGCATAACAGCGATATTATTTATGCAGATCTAGTTGTTACTATACTAGTCACCTTCCTGTCACTGGGTCAAAATACATGACATTTGCAATTCAAAGAAGAAGAGGTTTATTTGACTCACAGTTTCAGAGGATTTGGTCCATATTTGTCTGGCTCCAAGGCAGAAAGACCACCTTTCAAGATGGTGACAGGAGAAAGCTACTCACCCCAGCAGCAGCCAGAAAGCAGAGAAAAAGAGAGAAAGAAAAGGACCCTGGGATGAAAATGCACCCTTACAGGTGATGACCCCAATGACCCACTTCCAACCAGGCCATACCTCTTAACAGTATACTCAACATGGACTTACTAAGAGTTTACTGTACAGTCATGGTGATGGTTTAACAGTCATGTCGGTGGTTTAACATGGCAGAAGGCCAAAGCGGGAATGCCTACCACTTACTGCTTCTTCCTCAGCCCTAACTGCAACTCCCTTTCCTGTTTGTGTGTGCAGAGGGTTCCAATCAGTGCCCTAAGTGCCACCCTGGGCAGAGAAAGCCAGGGTTTCTATAGTCATGGTGTTCTCTCCATGTCGTTGGAATAAAGACTACTTTTTATATTATATTTTTTCTCTTATTTTGCCGAAAACCTAATACTTACCAATGAATTGTTTCACTGATAAGCATAACACTCCCATAAACAACATCTTCCCGGGATTCCCATTTCTGAACACGTGGAACTTTTGGGGAACATTTCTGATCTAAACCGTAACAGCCATCTAAACATTAGTCCTTTTTGCCTTTGTCAGCCTTGATGGCCCTATGAATTCCAATCTTTATTTCTATTGAAATTTTATTGAGAAAAATATATATGTCATATAGGACATGACTCGGAAATTAGAGACTCAGCAATTAGAAACACTAACATGTTATAGTTTTTCTGAAATTCAAAATGAATGTAGTCCTCCTCCAACAGCAGTTCTTGGACTAAAGTTGAAAGTACTTTCTTTGCTACAAGAGTTGTTACCCAGTACAGACAGCTGAAATTACAGTGGTTTGATTTAATGACTAATGATTTACATTACAGATATTCCCAACTTAAAATGGCATGCAAATTTCATGTATTCAATAAACACCATGCTTCCATTTATCTGGGTGTGAGAGGGGGTGCGTATGTGTGTTCATGTATGTGGTGCTGGGTATTAGATACAGAGTGTTGCAGAGATGAGGCATGGGCTCTATCACTGAGATATCTTGTTTACTGTTTTAAAGTGTGATCTATTTCCCATAGTAAAGTCACAGACACATCTCAGGTCACAGCTCCTAGTGAGTCGTGTGATATCAAAGGTAAAGGTAAGGTGTATGTGTTGTTAAGAATGTCAGTGGAGGTCTACAGTGTTACTAAGATACGATGTTCAGTTTAGTGCATAGGGAAAGATATGGATCTAGTTTTAATTTTCATGATGTGGAAAGTGAGATTTCCTGACACCATTTATTTAAGAGGCTGTCTTTCTTCCAGTGAGAGTGTTTGGCCCCTTTGTCAAAGATAAGGTGGTTTATTTTATTTGGAGTTGTTACTGTATATTTTGTTCTGTCCTATTGATCTGCAGGTCTGCTTATTTTCTAGTACTATGTTGTTTTCTCTGTCTCTCTTTCTCTCTCTCTCTCTCTCTCTCTCTCTTAAGTAAATGGACACACCTCAAGAGCATAATTTGAAGTAAAATAAATCAGACACATAAATTTAAGCACCAGATTGTTTCTCTTGTGTCAGGAATACAAGAAGAAAGTAAGGAACAAAATGGGGAATATTGGGAAATGGGAAGAACATATTCAAATGAAGAGAACAAGAGAAGGAAGAGGGAGAAAGGCAAGGAAAGGTGAAGGGATTAAAAAACAGAATGGAAGGTAAACAAATGAAAATAATTATTTTGTAAATAGTGATTTAGGGGAAAAACTCTAAACCTACTAGATATCCAGTACGAGTTTGTGTTCTCTAAAATTAAAGAAGGAATTTTAGAAACAACAGTGGTTAGGAGCAGAATATATTAGCTGAGAGAACAAAAGCTTCTGTCCAAGAGACAGAAGGAACGTGGAGTGGGTTGCCAAAGACACTGAGTTTCTTACGGACTTTTGTAGAGAAAAACCACAAGGTGAGAAAAGTCCAAAGTGGGGAAAAAATGGGAACTTGCAAATGAGGTGGGGCAGAACTATGGCTCACCAATAAGACTAATTGCTCAGGTGAAATTGATTAAATTGGAGGCAAATGAGGAAGTGAGTCATGTAGCAAGCTGTCTGCTTAAAGAACAGTGACTTCAGCGTAGGGGTTGGGCTAGTG
The DNA here is from genome assembly GCA_004027455.1 of Hydrochoerus hydrochaeris. Taxonomy (NCBI): domain Eukaryota; kingdom Metazoa; phylum Chordata; class Mammalia; order Rodentia; family Hydrochaeridae; genus Hydrochoerus; species Hydrochoerus hydrochaeris. The sequence continues at coordinate 57,335 of PVLA01008123.1, forward strand.
ACTCCTGGCTTCCTCAGGGTGATACAAACCTATTTAAAATATCAATTCATGATGTTTATCCTTAGGAAGTATGTGGGAGCATTTGCTTTATCTTTTGTCTTCAGGTCTGGCCCAGTGAGAGGTGTCTGTCTCCCCTAGAGTTGCAAGGTGTCTGGTCTTCTACACTGGCTCTTTCCAGGGCCTAGCCGTCTGACTGCTGCCTACATTATTTCTATTTAACTCAGTTGCCTGTAACAATAGGGAGGGGAAGAGTTGAAGTGAGGGAAGGAAATGGGTTAAAAAAAAAGATTTAAGATACCTGACATACAGGCAAAAATTCCCCATGATGAATGTGAGCATGATATATGGCAAATGTATACTAATAAAAGAGGTACAATGTTCATTAGGTTTTGTGTATTAATGTATTTTAAATACACTATAAGTAACATGCATCTATATTTTTATGGTAGATGGCAAGTTGCCAATTTCTATACCTTGGAGCAAGACAATAAAAGCTTGCTGCTGATCTCCTCATTTAAATCCAGACTACTGTTAATCCTTCCTTAGTAATCAGAATCATGATTCAGCAAGAAGCTGGTGGAGAAGGTGACTATTCTGTCAGCAAGTTCACTTGAATGAGATGGCTCCTACCACCATGGACCTCTGGAAACCTCTGCAGGTACAAATGGTCAGAGACAGAAGATATTGTGGAGCACAGACTGCAGGAGAAAGAGACTTTGGCTCAAGTTTAGCTACAATGGAGGAGCAGGGTGGGAAGAGTCCTAGCAGCCCAGGTACCAGTACAGTAACCCCCTGGAATCTGTGGAAGGAGGCAGGAGGCAGATTCAGGCAGTCCTGTTTGCTGGTTGAATTGTCCTACAATCCTGTTCCTGTGTTCCTCTCATCCCAGATCCAGTGCTTGACCCCAGAGAAGTGTGACCTGAGACCCAGACTTAGAATTGAGGTCTCCTGGGCTCCTTAGTCAACAGTATGTGCTCTCTGGGTCTCATACATTTCCTGAGTTTTGGTTTGGTCCAAATCTCAATCTGTAAAAGACTGGAGCTTGGGAGAAAAGGAATAGAAGGAACTGCACAGGTATAAGTTAAGAGTGCAAGAAAAGAAAAGAAAAAAAAGAAAAGAAAAGGAGAAAAGAAAAGATGAGAACAAGGAAAGATACAGTGTCATCAACTGGGAAACTCATTTCTACATAAGCATTCTTAACTGAGATATCTTGGCCTATATAATCCAAAGACATGAACCAACCATTTACCCTTCTGTCTGGTAAGATTTGTAAAACACAGCAACATTCTCTTTACCTTATATGGGACTATTCCAACAAAACCCAGGCCCCACAATTTTTATTATGAATTTTTCTGACAGGGCTTTCTCTTGAATCTTCATTCACTTAATACATGTGTGCATTTTGAAAGAACATTTCGGATAACTTTAATTTTATGTTTACCAGATCTTGTCAAAGCAATGTGTTCAGTTGAGTGGACCAGCCTGATATTACTTAGAATTCAAGATTGTTCAGGTTTTTCCACTAGGTTCTGAAAGACCACAGAGAAAGAAATATACCCTGGGGCAAGACAATAAAAGCTTGCTGCTGATCTCCTCATTTAAATCCAGACTGCTCTTAATCCTTCCTGAGGATAGCTACTAAGAAGAAAGCAGTTGTCAGATAAAAGACCACAGATCAAATGCCAGAGACTATGTTGACAAACCCTGTTGGAAATACTGGATGTGACTCAGTCATTGTGACCCATCTGACCAGTTGAGAGAGGCAATCTGTCAGTGGGCTTTACTGTCCCTGCATGGCCTGTCTGAGCATGTCAAGACTGCAAGGTCCTGACCACTCTTTACCTGGCCTAATTCTCAGGGTTAGACTTGAGGTTAGATTGTGATGAGGAACATTGAGAAGCCAAGTAATGTGTCTGAACATGTAAATTGGTCACCTCTGTGTTCCTAAATTGTGAAACAAATTCACAGTATCCTCCTAGACCACTCTGCATTATCTCAAGATTTGGAAGCAAAGAGAACAAAGTCAGTGTAATGCTATGTGACTTTCTCTATCATTAATAAAAAAAAAAATCATTTGTCTCTGACCTGAGAGTCTTATGTTTTCTGTTAGTGCCCAGTAAATACTAACAGATCAATTTACTAGCTCATAAGAGCAAAATCCTGGACCCTGAACATAGTTTCAATGTATGACAGGAGACCATCAGCCAAGAACCATTTACTTTTTTTGAGGACAGGTTAATGAAGACTACTTTCTCTGTATTGTTGATGCTGGTTTTAATCCCTTTAAATTTTCTCTAATAAAGAGCTAACTTATAGTATTGAATGGAATCAAAATATGTCATCCTAAATCATACTTCTTTGACATAAAAATTTTGTTGAGCTGAAGGCAATTAAAAGCATCTAGTTCAGGGGAAGCTCTTTCTACCCATCTCCTTTTCTATCTAAAGGCAGATTTCAAATTCTTTGCTGGATATAACCCTAAACATATTGGCCCAGAGACACAAAGCCAGGGGATGAATCTACAAGTCTGATTTTACTAATTCTTTCCCTTATATTTATCTTCCCATAGCTTTTCTAAGCCTTGGAATCTTACATCTGCTTTCTACTATCCTAGCATTTTTCTCCAAATATTTTTTTCCAAATGTTATATGAATCAGAGTTTAAATCCAACTTTACAAGTCATTCATGTCTGGGGTTTCTCCCATATAAATGAGATATTGTGCTAGTAAACTTCTTTGTTTTTCCCTTATTAATTTGTCTTTTGCTTCAGGGTTCACAGATAAGAATATATTTTCTACCCTACAATGTTAAGACTTAATGTTAGAATATAAAATATATTTCAAGATTCCATTTGGCTCCTCCTAGCAGAATGGTCTCTACTTCAAGGTTAGAGAAGCCATGTGAAAGTTCTATCAATTGCTAAAAGTGGTTATAACCATTACACATCCTGTAAACAGAGAAATCATCACTGGCTTGGTGCAGGGATCCATTTATCCAACTGTGCTCCTGACTCAGAACAGAATTCCATTGGTATTTGGCTTTCAAAGTCCATTGTAACTTAAAACAACAATGCCATTTAGTAACTCTCATTATTAGTGTTATCTTAGGCCTTTCAACTAACACTTCTAAAATTTCTAAGCTTTCGCTTATATTGTACCATTAGCCTACAGGCAGAAGCAGAATTCCCTGGAGAGGTACTGGATGGAGGAACACTTATTATATGGCATTGAGGAGAATTTTTAGGGCCTTTCAAGAAAAATCAAGATCTTTCTAGGCAGTGGTCTACAACTATGAGCTAATGTGAATATTTTCTCATCTTGAATCCAGTTTCAATCTTCTCCTACTCAACACTTAACTTCTTGATTAGGCGAATTGAGTAATGCCCTAGTCAACTAACTTTACAAAAACCAGGTACTGTTAGCTTTCACCAGCATTAGTGCAAAGCTATAGCACATTGCTCACCTCTGTAGTCTTGATTCCTATCACAGTGATAATGATCACCTTACCTTTGATGTTTAAGTGCTCATAGTCACTTATTGTTATGACTAATACATTTTGTCAACTTGAAAAAAGTTAGAAGTTTAACTAAGAGACTCAGCAGGGAACCAGGGTTCTTACTTTGTAAACATTCTCACCCTGTGCAAGAAGAGGGGAAGGAGATTTTGTGAGTGCTACACCCACCCTAGAGGGGATTGTGGCCTGTGTACAATATAAGGGAGGAGAAGAGGTTTGTTCCTTCTCCCCCCTTTAGCTCTGGCTGCTTTTGCTGGCTGCTGCCTTGAAATGTTGCCCCAGAGCCATGCCACCCTGTCTTGGAGCCAGCTGATTATGGACTGAAACCTCCACAAACTATAAGAGTAACCCTGGAACATCTTAGGCTGTTCTGTATGGGAAATACTGGTCAGAGTCCAGAAGACCAGAAAACCAGTAAAGACCAGGCCTTTCTGCTGGGAAAGACTGCATTGGGTTTTGGACTCTAGATGATGTATGGTATGGCTTTGCAGAAAGTTTGTATGCATTTTACCTGTGCCCAGAGACTGCCTGAGACTGAGGTTCAGAGTGATGGACTAATTGATCTAGCAGAAGAAATTTCAAGGAGGTTGAATGTTGAGACTGTAACATGACTATTATTGGTGGCTTTTAGCCAGATTTATGTTTAGAATCAAGAGCAAAGAACTCTACAGGATGATTTAGTGTTGTGAATTTGGCCAAAAAGGAAACTCCAATAAAGCTGTGGACTGCAAAGATTGAGCTAAGAAAATAGATTGTTGAAAAGAAACATGGGAATAGAAAGATGGCCTGAAAGCATCACAAAAATCAGCTAGTCTCAATACTTTATAGCCTGATAAGTACAAAAGCCAAAGTCTTTGCTTTGAGGCAAAAGCCACAGAGCACCACGTTCCAGAATGGCAGCGGCAGAGAATTTGTTCCTCACAATCAGGATAAGAGTGCTCAGCACTCCAGGCATTTGACTTCTACAGCTAAGAGAGAGGAAAGCCTGGCTACTGCTCCAGCTGGCAGCATCCACATGCTGCTGGTTTTAGGCACATACAGAATGTAAGAGTTCTGTGGTTAGAAAGGCTTCTATCTTGATTTCAGAAGTCCTGGGGGGTCAGGCAGTGTGTCCCTGAAAGCTGTGAGTGTGAAACCAAAAGGTGCAATGAAGAACCGAAAAGTTTAAAAAAGCCAGGAATGTGATCATCTAAGGAAAACTGCAAAGATTGAGCAGAGCAGGTCTAAGAGAAAAGTTCTGGGACCAATAACCACTTTAAGTGCCATGATGGTGGAACCACACAAGCCCTTTGGAGCTCACAATTTGCCACGGATAGCTTCAGATGCTGGATGTGCAACTATAGGACTTAATATTTGCCCTGCTGGATTTTGGTCTTGTTTGTCCCAATCCTTCATAACCCCATTTGTACCTTTTGGAGTGGGAATGTTTATCTTGTGCAATTGCACGTTTAAAGTGCTTAACTTTGCTTTGTGCAGAGATATGCAGCTAATGTTTGCCTTACATTTTGTAAGACAGTGGAGACTTGACCTTCTCAGCAGTGCTGAACCTGTTAGGATGTTAGCAACTCTTGCAGATGGGCTAAATGTCTTTTGCATAAAGAGATGTACAGGAGTCTTTGGGTCCAAGGACAAAATGTTCTATTTCTCATGTAATATGGATACACTTAATGCTAGTTCTTAAGGATTGTTAAGCTCTGTTATAATGTTCAAGTTCAAAATGTTAGGAATAAGCATGTCTTATATATAGAAATCAGTTTAATGTGTCTGGTTGCCAAGTTGACAAGGGGTGGATTGTTATGGTTGATACACTGTGTCAGTTAGAGAAGCTTAGAAGTTTAACTAAGAAACTCATCAGGGCCCAAGGGTTCTTACTCTATAAACATTCTCATACTGTGCAAGAGGAGGGGAAGGAGATTTTGTGAATGGTATATCTGTGCTGGAGGGTGGGGGTGACCTGTGTACAATATAGCTGCCTTGAAGTGTTGCCCCAGTGCCATGTCATTCTGCCTTGGAGCCAGCTAATTATGGACTGAAACCTGCACAAACTGTCAGCTAAATAAAACTTTCCCTCCTTCATTGGGGGTGCCAGGTATTTTGTCCCAGCAACCAGTGAAAAGTAACCAAGACACAGTGATAATGATCACTTTACCTTTGCTGTTTAAGTGTTCATAGTCACTTATGTTGGGAAATCGAGTTGCACAGCAGCTTCTTGTGTGATAACCTCTTCTTTTAAGGAGATTCACTACTAATATTTTCACATATCCTGGAACCCCCATACACAATGACTTTCTTACCACATTACTGAAGCTTGACTCTGGGACTCTGCTATGGAGCACAGTCAAAAGTGAGCAATTTGCCTGCTATTACTGTATCTATGTTAATATATAAAATTACTTGATTCTCCTGGTCTATTCTTTAATATTATGCCAAGGATATCCTATCATCTTTACTTTGTTTACTGTAGACATAGTTATTTTAATGTTTGGATCAGACCTGTCTCCTCAAGCCTCCAAACTGCTTGCCAGCAGAAATACTACTCTTTGCAGGGAACTCAGCTCAGCTCTGAATTTGTCATCAATAGGCACAGATGTCATAAAGCAGATAATATAGGGCAAGAAATTATGCAGGACCAGGTACATGTTGGGACAACTGGAGACACCTGAAAATGAACATCAGACACTTCAAGGACTTTGCCCACAGGGATGCAAGAATGCCAGAGAACTTTACTCTTTTTTTTTTCTTTTTCTTTTTTGGTACTGGGGATCAAAGTCTTGCTTTGCCATGCAGGTACTGTGCTGCTGAGCTATAGCACCGGGGCTGGCAGAGAACTTTGACCAAAGATGTTTATTAAAACCCTGTGCCTAATATTCTCTGCCTTCTTTCCATCCCTTTAAAAGGGACATACTTCTCTTTGTTCAGGGAAGATGGTCTCATCATTCTCTTCCTGCTTGCACAGGAGCACAGTAAATTCCATGCTGTCTTTCCTTCATGCAAGCATGGTGGTCTCTGCTGACTCCTCCTCCCCACCCCACCCCCGGTTTCCCTGTATGTATGTGTTATAGTTCTATTGACCTTTGAGGAGTTGTCACAGACAGTCATTAGGATGAGTTCCAACTATCCCTCCAAAGCACTGAATCCTAAATCATAGGACATGCACCTCATACTAATAATTATCTTCCACCATGGTAAGAAATATAAGAAGTTCCCAAAGAGGCCCATGTCTTAATCCTTGAAGCTGTGAGAAGCATGTTAACAGGCAGAGTGTTAGACAATCTCAGACATTTTTTATATTAGGGAGCTTGATATAAGATGATTATCTAAGTGGCAAAACTCTAAAGCTAGTGCCTGAGGAAGGTAGAAAAATCAGAGTTAAGATAAGACAAGACCACAGAAGGTGAACTGAAATGTAATTACAAACCAAAGCATGTGGGTGGCCTCTAGAAGCTGGAAAAGTGAAGTAGTGGTTTGTTTATTTTTCTTTGTTTGTTTGCTTATGTTTTTTTGTTTTGTTTTTTATCTTTTTGGGTTTTGTTTTGTTTTCAGAGTTTCCAGAGTGAACATGGCTCTGCCAAGTCACTTATGGTTTCTGACCAGCAGAACAGTGTCACAACCTTGTGGCAGTTTTAAAGAATTATATTTGTGGCAACTTGTTACAGCAGCAAAATTAACACACCAATAAACAAGCCTTCCTTATTCCTCCTCCCTTAAGACCTGCTTTCACATATATTTCTGCAGATCCTACCAGTAAATACTGTGTAGATCTGAAATCCCTTTGCTGTACATAGTTTGAACTTCAATGCTTAGTTTGTCTGAGACTTGAAGTCACTGAGGGAAATGAGAATGGTTCTCTGGGAAGAATACATCACCTTTCCAGACACTCCTTCAGCTGGGTCATTAAACTGTACCCAGGTAAGGCATAATCATCTATTTCCACAATCCAGAAAACTTACAGATAATTTGCAGACATTATTTTAAGTACTGTTGACACAAACATTCCTATCCTAACTCTTAGGGTTCCATCTCCTCCATAGGAAGACTGAGTTTGACAAAGGAAACATTCAGAGCTTTGAATGGAGCCTCTTTCAAGGCTGAGCCACTATTTATAAATCATGCTGACCTGATTTTAGCAGTCTGCCCCACTCCTTGTGATTGCATAAGAGAACCCAGTATAGAGGGCACAGAGCCTCTCCTAACTTATTTCTCTGAGATATTTTCATGACATAATTTTAGTTCCAAGATACATTCAGCATCACAAATACATCTCATTAAACAAAAGATAAATTGTCATCTAAAATGACAGAACCATAGAAGAGAATGTAAAATATGAGCTGTGAATTCTGTATCCCCTCAGTCAGGTAAGCCGCACCTCTTCTCATATTGCTGAGGGGCTCATATTGATACTGTATGATTTTTAGAATGCACCCATGAAAAGAAAAGCAGAGATTGAAGACTAACCTTTTATTCTATTGTCCCTTCCTCAGGTACTCTACTAAGTCATTTGGTTTATTTAGATGAGTCAATTCTACAGTTTTTGAAGTACAGTTTTTGAAGAACTAAGTTGTTGCCCATTTAAATTTTCTTGAGTTCTTTTTTTATTTTTAAACCCATGAATATTCTATAATTTTTCTTCCAATGTTTAGCAATGAATTGGTAACACTTTTTATCACTCTGAGGATAGAATTGAGGCAATAGGGATGTTTTTCTAGACATTCCTTATTGTTCCTCTTAAACTGTAATTGTCAGGTTTCACATAATGACAATCATCTGGGGAGAGAGTTCTTTTGCTAGTAAGCTATAAAGCCAGAATGCATTCTTATGAAACCAAGTTTGACGGCTAAAATCAACACATGGGCTACCCAGTCATCTGGATATTTTTAGGGTTTGCAGGTGCCTATCAGGTACATTTGCACAAATTACTAAAAATAATTCCTATGTCTGATACTTTCCTTCCATCTAGGGAAATCTTCATAACATGTTGATTTTCTTAGATACTTGTCATATTCCATAAAAAATTCAGAAAGAATATGCATATCCATGATTTCTACAAGGTGAATGATTGTGTGATATGCAGTATAAAACTGCATCACTATCCTAAATTCCACCTTCTCTGAGGTTAATGATTCTTAGCCATCTCATGTAAAAGTCTGATCCTCTAAAGTTTCAGAACCTATGGTTAAAATGTGGAAAACCAACTTGATAAATGATACAATGTAGTCTAAAAGTACACATTATGTTGAGCTACTGAATTACCAGAGGCATTCCCAAAGATCAGAAAAATACCTTTATGTTCATTTAAAGGTAATTTTTGTCATATTCACATGAATAAATGATTAATCACAAATCCATCTGGAGAATCTTAATGGAGACATGAGATTCACTTAAGCATCTCTTTCTAATAATGAAAAGCCTAAGGGTTAGCCTGAAAAAAGTACTGTTTCAGTAGATTCAAGCCTCACAGATTATGATCTAGAGTTTCAACATGAGAAATTCTGGAAAAGATGTATCTTATATGCACAGATCAACAATATCAGACTGCAACCAAGGAGATTTAACTTGCAAAGGTCTTATGTATAAATGTTAATAGTAATTTTTATTCATAATCACCAAAATCAGAAACAACCTATATATTCTTTAGCTGATGGATGAGCACACATAACACCATGTACCACTACAATGGAATAGTAGCAATCAATGCAAAAGAATGAAAGACAACTTGAATAAATCTCAGCTTCATTATACTAACTGAAATAAAAACTCAAAACAGAATGTACTATATTATTCTACTTATATAAAACTTGAGGAAAATGAAACTATAGGGACAGCAAAGAAGAGAGCAGATGGAGTGGCACATGCCTTTAATCTCTGCACTGGAAAGGCTGAGGCAGGAGCATTGCTGCAAGTTCAAGGCCACCCTGGACTAGACAGGAAGCACAAGGCTAGCCTGAACTACATAGGGAGACCCCGTCTCAAAAAGCCAAAAAAATTAAATTAAATTAAATGGGAAGAGTTGATGCACTGTGGGGAAATAATGCATTGGTAATGGCTACAAAAGGATGCAAGAGAATTTTGAGGGGATGGAATTGCTCTATGATTTTAGTGTCCTAGCAATAATAGACTTTCATACATTTACCAAAGCTCACACAACTATATACTAAAATAGATAAATTTTACTGTACATGAGTTATATATTCAATACTAAATAACAATAAAAAGAATGCCTAGTTGAAAATGCAAATTAAAATGATAGCATAAGTTTATGCATGCCACATATACCAGTGAAGAGATATGTAATGTGACCTTTGAAAAAATATATTCTCAGAATGATGTTGATATTGAATGATAAAATTATAACAAATTTATACATATATATTCATATACCTATATATATATACTTATAATGAATTTACACATATATATGTGGAATTCAGAACAGTGTTGCAGAGTTTTATATTGCATATCAGACAAGGCAGCACATTTAGGTGTGAGTCATTCACCTTGTAGAAATCATGGATGTGTATATTCTTTCTAAATTTTGTATGCAATATGAGATATATATATACGTATATATATATACTAGGAATTGGATTCACGACCTTGGGTTTGCCAGGCAGGCTCTGTAATGCAGAGCTATATCCCTGGTCCTATTTTAAATGCCTATTGGCCTTTTATCTACAGTACTAGAACAAGCAGCACCTCACTCTATAAAATAAAACGAATGTTACAGTGGGCTGAACACATGGTTAGGATGTAGGAAACAGAAAAAGTTCTGAAGAAAGCAGAAAAAAAACTTTGGAAAAGTTATTGGATATTTCAAATTTTCAATCCTCATAGGATTCACACAGAATCCGCTCATTACACTGATTTAGGTGGATTGGAATCTCTACTACTTTAAATATTGGCCTTTTTCAAAGTTCATCATTTGCATGATACCTCACCTCAAGTGACTCCCTTCTGGTTCAGTGTAATCTGCTGGGCATCAGTTCAAAACAATGCCTTCTTGCACTTTCGTTAACTTTAGGTGTCATCACAAACCTTTTACCCTCATCTGAAACCCTGTCTTAAAGATAAGCTACAGGGGTTTGAGAGGAAAGTATGACAGTAATAGATTATGCAAATAACTACCAACAAAAAATGGCTTGATAACACTAATATTACAGTAAATAAATTTTAACCCCAAAATTACAACCAAAATGGAAAATGTATCTAAAAAGTAGGTGTGATTAATATATAATAAAATGTTTAGTATTTACTTTATATGATTACATTGTTATTGCATAGTTTTTTCCTATCTCAAAGCATTTAAGTTAAAAAAAAGAAAGACAAAAATATTTGGAAGATATCTGGAAGTCCAGAAATTCTTTTTTTTTTTTTATTTTTCTTTTGAGACAGATTCTCATTATGTAGTTTGGGCTGCCCTTGAACTCCTGCATCAGCCTCCTTAGTTCTGAGATTATAGGCATGTGTCACCATGCCCAGCTCAAAAATTTTTAAATTGGATAAATTTTCTAGAAATGTATCTCTAGATTTTACTTTCTGCACCCATTTTAGGTCATCACAATTTCATTTAAACATCCTTTTTTATCCACATGCACATACAGAGATACACACAACATATATACCGGCATTTTAAGGGTATATTTACAAGGTTTTTTTTTTGGAAGGATATTATTGAAAACTTGAGTACTAAGGAACATGTATTTCCTTCAGCAAATGTAATAATGGTCTCCTGAAATTCATTTATACTTTCAAGGAATGTGTAGCAATTAAAAATAAAAATAAAAGTGATTTTAGAATGATGAGTGATCATTATACATTTGTGGATTTAAGAAACACAAAAACAGAACCAGCAAATAAAGAAGGTCAACAAGAATCTCAGTCAGTGATTTTAATTAGAATAGTCTACACCGTGTGTCCTTTGTAACATCTTAAGTGTGGTTATTTAAAACTTGGGATTTGAGGTTACTTTCATATCAGAGGTCTCTTTTATGGGCAACTCTCATTAAACTGTAAATAGTCAGGTGTCAAATGAAATTTATTCACTTTCTGATATTTGGAAGCATCCTATTACCTTGCTGGAGTTTTGCTCCAGGAAACTTGAAAAATTTTGTGACATATCAGTGCACTATCCAGATGACTGCCACACTGTCCCTTTAGATGAGAAAATATAAGTGAAACTAAGTAAAAGCTGTGGAAATATTTTAAAAATTATGCTTTTAAGAAGTGTTGTAAGAAGTGCAAAGAGAACTGAATGCCATGGGCTATGCCCTGAAAAGGACGAAAAGAGAATTTTTATTTTGCTTTCAGCTAAATCACCTGCACCTAGAGCAATGAGTGTTTGTAGTAGATGCTTGGAAAACATTTCTAGAGGCATATATTAAAGATAGGATTGTTTCTGGAATGGAAAGACAAATAATATAGATTGCGTCCACTCTGGGGATGGGCCTGTGCTGTGTGCTGCCCTGTACAACAGGAAGCCAGGAGTAAAACTCATTAGCTGAGGTTTGGACTTCTGTCAGAAAGAAATCATTGCATTCTCTTACCAAGTTCTATTTCTAGACTAACCTAGTGGAAAGATCCTGTAATGTGTAGTTAGATTTGCAGGTACAATGCTAGAGTTAATGTGAAAGCTCAGTGACACTCAGCTCTCAGCTCATAGGAGCATCTGGTGATGAAGTACAAGACAATGAGGCACAAAGGAGCAAAAACACCAGGTCTACAGGCACAAAGTGATGGAGTTCATACACCATGTGGCCCAGCAGAAAAAGCAGGGCTCCAGGCTTTTCACGACTTTCTATTTATTAAAATAATTACTTGGAAAGATATTGAGTTGAGGTGTCTCCAGTGCCCCGGAAACAACCCAAAACCCTCCTTATTATAAACAACATAACAAAATTTAAGCTTAACTAATGAGAAAATGCCAACTAACCTCTAGCGAGGAACTTTATATTGGGATAATCAAAGTAGGATATTGTTCTATTTTAGCCAATGAAATATTTCTCTAGTTTACTTCCATATTCTCCTATGAAAACTTTCTCTCACAGCAAGTCTGAAACATGTATGGTCTAATGCTGACTGATTTATCAATCTCTGTCTGCTCACTCTTTAAATTTTAGTGTGCCTAAGTTTATCTTGTAACTTAATTCTAGTAAAACCCAGTACATTGTCTGTATTTTTCTATTAAAATAAAACTTTTGTGCTTTTGACACATTTATCTGTTTTATAAATAAGTATTGAGCTTGTATTTTATGATTATTCCCCACGCTGGAAACAGGCAAATGGACAAAAGGAAATCAGTGCTTCCAGACTGTATTCTAATGGGAGAGATAGAGAAGACAGAAAATAAATAAGAATAAATACACATAAGCACGTGTGAGCACATGTTTATGCATACTCACCAGTAACATGCTAGCCAAAGTAACATAAGTTCTTGGGAAAGGAAAAGTCTAGCAAGTAGATTTGACAGAAATTTCATGAGCAGTGATCACACAGATATTCTTCAATAAAATGAAGAATGAAAAATTGATTAATTGAAGCATTTAAATCATGAGACAATATATGACAAACTAAAATGTGTGTATAGATTAAAAAATAGAGCTTTCGCCTCCTTGCAACAAGTTTCAATTAAAAAAAATACTGTTAGAAGTAGCCGAAAATCCCTACTACCACTTTATTCTCAATTCTGGATCTAAGAATATTCATCAAAATTTGCCTTTCTTCTGTGATTAACTCCCATTTATTTTAATTAGCTTGATTGGGTTTATGATCCTTTCATCCAAACGCTATGAAAGAATTGTAAATAAATAAATAAATAAATAAATAAATAAATAAATAAATAAATAAATTGGTGTCAAAAACAATACTGCACTATTTAGGTCCACTCCAAAACTTTTCAGAACATAATTGGAATGCAAATGTTGCATTTAGTTAGGGTTCTAAAACTGAGATGGAATACTTTAATTTTAACTTATTTAAAATGATTAAGGCAAAAGTGACAATAAATCACTTGTTACAAACAATTTACATCATAAGTAATGAAGTATACAACAATGGTTGCTTTCAGTTTGTATAAAAAATGCACCTAAAGTTAGAAAGATGTCTGCCATACTTTAACAACCTTCTGTACTGGCTGACTAAAGAACTCTGTCTCTCGAGATGGTCTGTCAAAAAGATAAAAGAAAAGGTACTGAGAAATTTTTGCTTTTAGCAGCTGAAAGCTTCCGCTGTATTTTTCTAGTACTTTGTACAATCAAAGAGCTTTCTATGTCAATCCATATGGTTCTTTCCTTCATTTAAAAATTTTAGTTCTGCTTTGTTTACTCTTTAAACAAATAAAATAATGCACCTCACTTTGCTGAAACTACTAATGACTTTTTCCCCAAAGGATTAAAAGTGGATGGCAAAGATAGTGGGCAAAAACCAATTTAAACGTAAGTTTTTCAATGTTTTTCTGTTCTATAAGACACATTTTTCTTTCTGTAGAACCTGTTAACCAATAAAAATGCTGAATTCTAGGTTAATAATCTATACATTCTACCTATTGACTCTGAAATAACGACAGTGCTTGAGAATTGTAAAAACTCCAAGGTGAAAACAAAAATTGAGCAAAGAGTATGCCCTAGATAAATTTAAGAATCTAACATTCTTGAAATTGTTAGACAACATTTTAATATCAGAGTTGTATAAATCTGACCAAGTATAAGAAAGGGAAGGATCTGGGTTAACAAAAGAATTCTTAGAAAGTTTGCATAAAAGATATTTCTGATATGAGCCCAGTGAAAGGGTATTAGATTAATAATATTACTCTGAGTATCTTTCCTATTTCATTTAACAAACATTTATTAACTACAATACAGAAATCATTTTGCAAAATCATAAAGAGCATAGGCTTTATAAATATAAATACGGCACTATTGCTCTTCTCAGAGGTAGGTAAAACTCTGGAAGTAGGATCAATGGTGTTTATAAAGAACAAATAAAGCAGAAGAAGGACTGTGATATTTCATACAATTCATATGATTTGTCTCAGGCTTCCTAACGAACATTTTTCTTACAGAAACATTTCCTCTAGAATTCGACCTGTGATGCTGTTGAGAAGAGAATGACAGAAAATTTGATGAGGCCAACACAATAACCAACTTTTAAGCATTTTTTCCAAGGTGAAAAAAATATTAAATGACCAAAAGTAGAAGTAATTTTAGGAACATCATAATATACATGCAAAGAAACATACTTTATATTGTACTATACTCATTCTTTGGTAACACAAGATACAAGGAGTGATCAAGAAATACTTTGACTGCTTACTTTTTTATAAAAAAAGAATGCATTATAGTAAAAGACAGAATGCCAAAACCTTTAATTATGTTCAAACCTAAAGGTATTATTTTGAAAAGATTAATTATAATGTGACTTCTACTATAATAATTTATTTTATTTAAACATTGACTCTATTCTTTGAATATCTCTCAATGATCAAAAGCTACGGTAATTTCTGTCAAATTAAAACAGTCCTCTGTGCCCTTATCAGCTTCATTCATAGGATCTCACACCAGATGACACTTCCCCAAAGTCAAAACGACCATGAACTCTAAAGAACACTTTGGCAATTTTTCTAAGATCATAATATACAGTATATTAACCATTCTCTACTTACTTTGTTATGAAATTTTGGTCTTATAAAAGTAAGAAAGTTGGTTTAATATACTGTTTATTAATATCTAGTTGTGTTACATTAAAACTTAAAAAATGATTATGAAAGTTAAATTTATTAAACTCATCAGGAAAGGGGGCAGCCAGAACAACATCACTAAAGACACTTACAAAAGCAGATTTTCCAGGACTGCTTTAGAAAGTGGCAAAAATGATATGCAAAGTGTGTTTGCACTGAGAGAAATATTTTCAGGTGGATCAACATCAATGTATGTTTTACTGCAACGCATTTTTTAATTGAAACATTAACATATTTCATCACACTTCTTACTCACACAAATAACATTTTTCACAAGTATCAATCAGGACAGAAAGACTAGCATAGATGTTACTACCTCAAACTGAGCAATATTTACATGCATAAATGACACACAGAGGTCACCCCTGTCACATACCCAGAAGGGAAAAAGGCAAAGCATCCTAGCTCAGAAACCCTCTCCAGTGGCTCATGGAGATTGATGACCCAGTGATAAACTATAGCGTGCATATCCGCTAGAAATTCTGTAAGCCTTACCTCTCACCCATGGTCTTCATATTCCAAAGGTCAAAGCAGACCCCAGCATAAGCTCAGAATTGGAGATGTACTAAATAAAACCCCCTGACCTGGGATAAGTACAGTCTATCACAGTGTTATGTAATGTGCATCACGTTTTCTAGACTCTGTTGTGATTTAGTTCACTCTTGCCAGCAAACCTCTTAATGAATACTCACCTGGTCCAGGCTGACGTGGCTTTATACAAGCATATTCCTGGACCTGAAACCATAGAACAGAAATAAGAATCACTTAATTAAGGATTTCAAGCAATCAATTTCTGTACCATTAGCTCAAATTTAGAGTTGAGAATAAAAATTCAGGATGTAAAGCAATCTGTGTCATATGCTTGTTATCATGTAAAAATGCACAAGCCAATTTTATCTTATACATTTTAGTTCTGGTACTGCTATACATACAGCTGTAATTAAGTGATCAAAGGGTAGTGGGAGCCATATCTCTCACTGTTAGGAAGAGAATTTACAAAGAAGCCATGAAAGAAGTTAGAATACTCCATGTATCAATAATTTAGAGTTGGAACTACTATACAGGTATGAATTCATGTTTATGTAATAAAGGTATAGATTGTTACATGCAAAAATATTTAAGCTGTGAATATATGTGGGTTATCATACATGTATTTGATCATTGTCTCATTCAGCTGAGAAGGTATAGAAACAGTGATACCCCAATAGCCACAATCATACTAACTAGCAAAGTTTTGTTTTCTAGTATCTTTGACAGAAAGAAAGAAGGGTCCTTACTGAAATGCTGGATTCTGGAAGTAGGACAGGAACTACATGAAGTGGACCTATATTACCCTGTAGTTCCCCAAAGCAAAGAAACATTCAGGAAAGTAATATGTACACATTAGAAGGTATTCCAAAGGAACTAAAACCTAACTAAAAGTTTCTAATATCCAAAGCAAGAATACTTTTAAGCAGGAAAACCAATGAAGTAATACTGGGTGACAACTTAAAGTAAAAAGAAAATATAACTGACATAAATAAATTATTCAGTAAATTACTAAAATTGGAAAATCAACTGACAAACACCTCTTTAACCTTATGACCAAGGTCAACATCAAGAGTCATACATCATGTTGGCAATGTGACTCATGGTAGGATATGATGAGATAGGATGAATGGGGCAATTTACTACTGTTGTCTTCCAATAACTCATAACCCAAGTTTATCATTCAAAAAAATAGGCAGATTTCAGTGGTAGGATATTCAGCAAATATTCAATCACTATTCCTTAATATTGTCAAGATTGTCCAAAGGAATGTAACTCTAGAAAAATGCCATAGTCATGAGGAGACAAAGGAAATACTGTTAGCACATGGGACAGAAAAAAAAATAGGTAAAAACTAAGTCTGAAATTATGGCTTTTAGTTAACAATAATACATAAATGTTGGTTTATTTACTGTAATATATGTACTGTACTGTTATATGTTGACTAGTAAGAAAACTAATCATGGGGTAAATAGATACCCTCAATACTGTCTTCTTAAATTTTATATAAAATCTAAAAACTAAAGTCAGAAGATATGCAGAAATGTCAATTAAAATAAACAACCCATGAAAAAAGTTAACATATTGGAGTGGTGGATATGAAAAGAATTAAAAATGTATGAGTTTACTGATGAAAATGGGATATGATTTCCAGTGACAAAACGTAATTCTGAGGGCTATATGAGTTTAAGATCATTTGCATTACCTTTGTTCTTATTTTTATAACTTACCTATATTTATTTTTTTTGGGAAATTAAAAAAAGAATTAAGACAATTCTATCAACTTTGCCTGTATTTTAGAGAAACATCATAACTTACATGTATCTCATCTGTTTCTAATCATTCAAGGAAACTTCTCCTTAGTCTAAGAAACATACGTTTGCAAAGCATGTCATCACTGAAATGATTAAAGTAACAGAGAAGCAATGAAAATATTTTTGGGCTGTCATAAACATATGACTAATTTGCATGATAGCAGATAAAATTGTAAAATGTTTTTAGCACCATTGAACATTTAAGAAAAAGAAGATAAAAGAAGAAATGTATCTACTCTCCAGCTAACATTAATATGTATTTTGTAACACACATTCAAGAATTTCTTAGTATGTTTCTGTGAAACTTTTTATTTAATATTCTAATAATGATAAATCTTTTTAAGAAGCTCAGATCATCTATCCTTAGTTTTCATTCTAATATATTTCCTGAGCATTTATATTCTACAGCCAAATTCAGTTATATTTGGCTCCTAATTTAAAAAGAAGTTGTCTAATTTGAAAGCATTTTCCATGCTTGTTTCAAAGATAGAAATCAAAATGTAGTTGAATCATTTATTTTCTGATGGATAAATTGTCTTTTAGAACAGTTTAACAAAAGATAGTTAATTATTGAAGATTGAGATAGAAACGATAATATTTACAATTACATAATTCTTCCAGAACTGGAAATCAGAGAAAAAGGAGATGATTGAACAAATAAAATTCTCTTCTCTTCATTGCAAAAGTTAAACAACACAATTAAAAGAAAGAGAAGGAAATGTATCGGTTGCCCTATCTGGAACATGTGACTGGGGACAGGGAGAAATGTTTTGGAAAGCAGTGAATCTCCTAAAGGTTTCAAGGAAAGCAGAGACTAGAGTCCTCTTAGCAATAGGAACACAGACATAAACGGCACTTCTTGGTGTAGAAGGATAAATTGGATTTAGATTTCAGGGTGATACCATGAGTTCAGAGGAAGAATTTAAGGTAAGAAATGGCATAGAAAAAGGTACGAAGCCAAGGGCCATGAGTTGGTGAGGGAAGATGATTCTGGATCACACACTGCAGCTCAGGAGTAGCTCGCCCCTCACACCAGGTGTGCACTTGCAGAGAAAATGAGAGTACATATGGGAAAAGTCCCTGATTCACTACTCCCTGAAACACTCTGGGGCACCTCGCTGCGGTGCTCTGTGCACCTGTCCTAACAGAGGGAAGTATTTTTTGTTGACTTCGACAAGAAAGGGTCATTGTATTGTGGGTTTGGTTCACCTCTGCCACCTCCATTAAGGTACGGTAATATTTTCTGGGACAGAGCTGGGACATAGCGCACCAACCTTGGTACAGAACCGTAGGATTCCAATTGTATGGAATACTATTTCAATAGACAGAGCACTTTTTCAGCTCCATCAGAAGTCATAGTAAGAACAGTGAAAAGAACAGAGTTATACCAGCCTGAGGGTAACTGTGTGTGTGTGTCCAGCATGAGGCAGGGGAATCCTGGCTCACCTGCCTGGGTGGTAAGGGAAAGAAATGTGCTTCAAATCATAGTCCGTAGTAACTCTTTGTAGTCAGAATAACAATTGCTATGAACTATCAGCCATTTCTTCCCAATCGAGCATTCACAGTGCTTTTCTTAGTTCTAAAGTAGTGGCTCTGATATTGATTGAGTCTGGTGTACCCACTATTGTCACCCTCTACTTTTATTCTTTCAGAGCTAGGGATAAAACCCAGTACCTTCTAGGACATTTAACCGAGTATGCTACCACTGAGCTCTACTCTGAATCTCAACCTTATCCTGACTGTAGGTCCAGCAGTATATACCATCTTCCTAATCTAGTACCATAGCAGTACATTGGAGACTGTGTTATAACTCCAGCAAATTCTCTTATAAAATATTTTCTGGTGGTTACCAGGATCTGCAATTTTTTCTCTCTCCTCTACTGAACAAATGGTAAAAAGGGTGGAATGGGGCGAATGTCTCCAAATGCAGGCAGAAGATCAAATAAGCATATAGCAATAACAGTAATTAAATCCAAAATACCATTTACCCTGGAATAATTTAAGGAGGCTAAGTCATAACCTAAGAACCTCCAAATTGCTAAATAGACAAGGTTACTTTAGTCATCAAGAAATTTATTGACTACAATTAGGGAAAGCATATTTCTCAGCTTCTAGAAAACATAGGGAATTAGATGACAACTTTTTTCTTTTGCTGCACTTTTAACTTTTGTGTACCAAACTTATCAGCTGCATCTGTTTGAATTTTCTTCAGTTTTCCAACAAATTCTAACAGAGACAGATAGTCCAACAATATCTATGTTTTGCCACTTCTGGAAGCACTTTTCTTTTTTCTGTGGCAGCAGATGTTGTTCTCTTAATTATGATTCTGTATCCATATTTATTTTTACATCATTCTTTGCTAAACTTAGGGTGGCATCCCTGCTTTCAGCGTCAAGATCCTTTTGATGGATATTCATGGTAGCTCACAGAATGTGACTCACAAGGAATGATTGACAATTTATATCATCATTGATTTTCAGGGTATTTACTCCCCTGATTCAAAAGGACAAAAACAAAATTTCTTTGTTAAGAATGATAACTTGTCATTTTTATTTCAGTAAAAATAGTGGGAAAAGAGTCTTATTTTGGCTTCATGATCTTATCACCTATTTCTGACCTCCTACCAGTGGGCACATGTAAAAATCTGTATAAACCTGAATATTTTTTTAAATGAAGAACACATTAAATCAAAAACTATTCTTATGGCTTGTTTAGACTTCACCCTAAATTACTCAATTTTAAAACATCACTCTAAAATATGTCATCTACATTGCATGAGGATTATTGGTGCTCCTGTATGCAAGAAATTAAAAGCTTTCTCTCTATGTATGTATTAAAAAATTGTTGAAAATCCAATATACATGACATCTACCTGCCCTTAACGTTCTGTACTCCTCATATGTGTATTGGATGGTAGTAACATTGTGAAATTTCATGAAAAGAATGATACCTGTGTGGAATTACCTAAAAAGTCAATTTTTCCATGTATAGTCATCCTATTTAGTGACTGCTGAACCTGCATCTAGAGGTTACCTTAAAAAATACTATATTTACTTTTAAAAAACTATCATCTTCTCCTAACTTCTCTAAAAGTCATGTTTTTCAAACATGTGAATATATAGAAATATATTTATAGGAAATACCAATGTACTATTCTTACTAAATTTCATCAGATATCAAATAGTTAAATTGGTACTTTGAAAAGCATTTCCATCTTTAAAAGAAATCTATTTTCCTACTACCTTGTACTGCATTATGTTTGTGAAAATTTCACCATTCAAACTAGGCATGACTGTGTATATCCACAATTCCATTATTGAAGAAGATTGAAGCAGTAGGATTGCACATTTGAGTCCTGTCTGAGTAATTTGTTAATATACCATATCAACATCAAAAACAAAGGGCTTGAGATATGGTACACTAGTAGAGTATCCCTGGGTGAGAGCCCCAATATTACAAAAAATAAATCATATGTTGAAGTCCTAGTCCCCAATATAACTACGTTTGGATACCTAGCTTTTGGGTTGTAATTAAGGTTAAATGAAATCCTAATGGTAGAGTCTTAACCTGATAGATTAGAAGAGTAAAAGATAAAACATTCTCCTTTCTTTCAGTTCAAACAGAGATGAAAAGCTATCTTGAACTCACAGGGAGAAGCCATCCCCCTACAAGTCAAAGAACCCAAACATGCTGTCATCCTAATCTCACCTTTAGTTTCTAAAATTGTGAGAAGATAAATGTCAGTTTTCAAACCATCATGCCCTGGTACTTTGTTATAGCAATCAAATCAAATTATGATGATTGCCCTCTCCTGAATAGCACTAATCCAACAAAGATGAGCTCCTGTTAAGACATTTTCACGATCCCCTTTTAATATCTGGGCTGCCTGATCAGATACTGGTTTGGTAGGATGCTTCCTCTGTCTTTAAGACAGATGACTTGTTTGAAGCCTCACTCTTAAAACATAAAGCAGGAATGTAACTTGATTATCATTAGAAGGCCAATCTTCATCTCAAATATCAAGTGTATTCTGGCAATGCCTGTTTAAAGGACCAGTGTGCTCTTTGTGTCTGGGAAGCCCAGCAAGTGAACACCTGGCCCAATGCCTGTTAAGCTAGGAAATACCAGGAGGTCCAAAAGACAGACTTTGCTGACCATCCTTTTTGGCATATTGAGTAATGCGGGCAAGCTCCTAGTATCTGCTGAAGTATCTATTCCAGTTTCAGACCATTTAATCCTGTTCATCAGTGATATCCAGGCTATTTAATTTAAGGATCAAATGAGTCATGTTACCTTGAGGAGTTGGTAGCCACTGACCACTCAATCTCCTCCAAGCACTTGCGATGAATAGCTGCTTGGGCCACCAACTAACTTTCTTGTTTAACTCACCAAAGTTGTCAAATAAATAACATAAAATAAACAACTTTTCAGAAATCACTGTGGATAATTTTCTTGCTTTATTGTGTGTGTTGAACGTTTTTTGTTTATGCTGGGGTGATCTCATGTTAGCTTGAATTCTGGCCTGCCAGGGCAAGCTCCTTGGAATTTGAATGCCTTTCACATTATCTTACAATAAAAACGTGTAGAGATTATTTTGCTTCAGTTATTTATAGTTGTATGTAGGCAGCCACATTAGTCAAATCACCAGAACAGGTGGCGAGTACCTCAAAGGAAATATATACACACCTGCTGAGAATGCTGATGGGAGCTTTCCACAACTGGAGGATCCTCAAGCTAAACTGAACTTGAGTCAGTTTAAGACCTCACATTGCATCCACCAGTACAACGTTTTGTAAAATTTTAAGGTGCATATTCCTAAAATAAACCACATCCAACATACTCAGCATGCATGAGTATGAGTTGACTCACACATAGCCACAGTATAGTGTTAAATAGTAAGTAGAGATGGAAAGATGAGGTTATATTTCTAGAAATAAAGTTTAATAAAATACTTTAAACATAAATGCAAGCTGATTATCAATAAAAAATATTCTGCAAATACCGATCTCTGGCATTCAACACTGATTTGGATCCATGTGACACTAATACTCATAGAATAATAAATTTCATAGAAAATAATATAATGAAGTATAATAGTTACTCAGTGAGTGAAAACCAGGTAGACCATATTATTACAGTATATGAAGTAGAATGTATATATTTATCTATAATATATGTATATCTAAACTTCTAGAAAACTCTGAACATTCATTTGACAAGAATATAATATAAATTTAATACTTTGTGCTTAAAAATATAACATTACTATGCCTTGCTTGGAAGATATACCTCTATATTTGATAATATAAAATCATGAACAGTAAATCCTACTAAATTCATTTTTTTTAATCTATAAAATTCCCTTTGCTAGGCATCTGTGTAAAAGTATGTTTTAGTAGAATTAGCACTGTAAATCTTAGCAGCAATCATTATGTTAAACAGGTAAGGTTAAATGCATACAAAAAATTCTTACAAGGCAAGCAAGTTTATATTCCTGACTTAGAGCCATTCCTGACACAAAATCACACTGGGATTTTCCCTTCCATCCTGTTGTGGAATGTCAGTACTGAAGTGAATTTAGCCTCATGTGATCTCTCCACACTCCCACCTCTTTGCATGTCACCCTGGTGTGAAATGGCCTTTATCACAACCCTTTTCCTGGAATCTAGATGGTTATTGCTCAAAATGAAGTATTCCCTAGATATATCAATCCATAACTGCCTCACCAAATTCTTTAACTTCTTGCCCTAAAGTATATTTCAGTTTTTTTCCAAAAATGAAGACTTGATGACCAATTCACAAAGATAAATTTTCCAGTAGCACTTTTACTTCCTTTCCTTTCACTTACAACAGCTAATTTTGAGAACTATCCTTTTCAAATTCTTCTATCTCCAAAAATTCTAGACCTTCAAGCTTTTACCATCTCATAAGTCCATCATTCTACTTGTAGGCAACTCTCTTTTGTTAAGGTATTGAGTATTTTCCAACTTTTTGTAGTATTATTTTTCCACTTTCAAATGCTAAATGCCAAAACTTAATTTTTTTAGCATGGTATTCCAGAAATCCTATCAAAATGCATTATTCATTATTTAATCTCTCTCCTGCTTCCACATATTCCATTTTGTACCCTCATTCCCAATAAAACAGATGTGATTTCTTTGACAACACACACCTCTGTCTGAATTGTTATTTGTTAGTTCTACAGCCTCTTAGACACATCCTTCTGTGTGAGTCCACACAGAGCTGCCAGCCAGCACATTCTGATTTAGGTCACAGTAGCAGAGAAGCACAGCTGATTCTCTAATTGGGTTAAGAAATAGTAAGAATTTCATTTTAGTTTCACACCTTAACCTCTGATATATAACTTTATGAAGTTAGTTCCTTTGTAAGCATTTGGCAAAATGATTATCATAGCATTTAATTTAATCAAACATCAAGAAATTTAAATTCTAAATAAACATATTAAGGAATATTTTCAATCATTGCATAATGTTCTGGAATTTTGTAAAGATAAATTTGGCTTTATTTTTCAGATTTAATTGCAACTAGCCTATTCATGTCTTAAGTTTTTAGAGAGGTTGTCCATGTATATAGGTTCCTATAGAAATGTGACTATGACAATATCCAACACTCTTAAAATTGTATGAGTTTCCAGGATGAAAAAACCTCTGGAATAAGCATAACTTTTACACTTGAGATTTAGTTATATAATGTTAAAATTTATTCCTAGAGGGAAAAATAAAGACATATTGTTGTTTCAGAGATGAGTGCTTTAAAACAATTCTTAGATTTCATTATAAGAAATTTAGGGCTAACAATGAGAAATTGTAATATTTTTCTGTGTTTTTGTGTATCATGTCTTGGTTACCTTTTTCTTGTTGTTGAGGCAAAATAATTGAAACCCAAAATTAAGGAAGAAAAGGTTTAATTTCTTTCAGTTTGGAGGTTTTAGTTCATATTCAGTTGGCTTCAAGTGGCAAGGTGACGGGGAGAGCAGTTGTCTGTGGTCACCTCTACAACAAAGCATGAACCAGTCAAGAGAAAGACCTTCCTTCTTCCCACTGATACACTGTATGCTGACTCCTGGGCGTGTATAGCATTCACACCACCAATTTGAGCACTAGACAATGAACCAATCACAAACGCTAGATGTGACCTTGTCCATGATTGCATGAGGACTGAGGGAGGAGCCATCTGACATAAATCATAACACATCAGGAGAATGACTATATGAACATATGTTGAAAGTCTTTAAGAATAATTGAAAAAACTTATCACAAAGATGTTATCTTACTGCCATATA
This sequence comes from Hydrochoerus hydrochaeris, assembly GCA_004027455.1. NCBI lineage: Eukaryota > Metazoa > Chordata > Mammalia > Rodentia > Hydrochaeridae > Hydrochoerus > Hydrochoerus hydrochaeris. The sequence goes on from PVLA01008123.1 coordinate 82,221, forward strand.
ATATCAACTAACAAGTGAAGTGTTCTAAAGGCCACATTTGAAACTACTGTAGTGCATTCCACCAAAATTATATACTACCAAAAGCAATAAAATTCTACTTAATATTATCTATAGCTCTATAACCATGTTTAAAATTGAACTGCAATAATTTTATACAAACTTCATTTTAGGCAAGTAATAGCTAAATAAACTAAAGATTTCTCTACTTCAAGAAAGCTAATGACAGACTTTCTAATTTTGATACATTTTGATAAATATAATTCAATTGGACTATTCACATTTAAAAGAAGTTTATTTATTTCTTAAAATGATTCACATTTACATTTTTTGGTTAAAAGTTGTGTAGTTTCCTGAATTTCATAACCTATAGCTGAATGATTATATAAGGGTAACAGACTAATAGAATAACAAATAAGAATATTAAAGCATCTAATTGAAATGATAATAATTTGCTTATCTTATTGTTGGTTTTGTACAAGTGAATATAATTTACTTAAAATGTCAAATTTTATGAATGCTCTAATTCAACATTTTTTTGAAACAGGGCCTTGTTATATAGTTCAAGTTGGTCTTGAATTCACTATGTAGACAAGGTTAGCCTCAAATGTGTGGCAATTTTCCTGCTTCAGCCTCCCAAGTGCTGGAATTACAAGTGTGTACCATGATGACACGTGGTTCAAGGCCATTATTGTTATAGTTTCACAGGTGCATATGTTGTTGCATTACAATATAAACTCAAAGCCTTTGAATAACAAGCTACACAATGATCAAGGGATGTAAGTATTGTATATATGAGACAGTTTGGATAAGAATCTTGATAAACATGGTAAAATCTGAAAATTAAATTTACTTAAATACATTAAATTGTAGAGATTTACTTAAATACAGTGGCATAGTGTTAAGTGATAAAGGAAAAATATATCTTTTAAACAAAAGAATTTTTTTATTTAGACAATCAATATTTTCTAAAATATTCACAAAATTTTAAGAAAATGACAATATAAAATTCAACTATAAGAAAAATTCTTTATATTCACCCATTCCAATGAAGAGTGAGAATTATACAGCATCTGTTATATCCTATTTTTCTCATTATTTGGGCATATTTAGAGATTTAAGGCAGAAGCCTGAGTCAGGTCTAAGCTACCTGAAACCTCCCCCATGGGCCCGCCCTGCCACCAGGAGCATCACAGAAGCCCAAATCAGGTGTAAGTTGCATGGAACCTCCCGCAAGGGCCTGCCTTGCTACCAGGAACACTGCAGAAACCTGCTTCAGGGGTAAGCTGCCTGGAATCTCCCCCATGGGCCCACACTGCCACCCACAATTGGCAGAAGCCTGCCCCAGGCTGAAAACTGCCCTGGACTGCTTCTGCTGGGCCTGCCCTCCCACCTGGAACATCAGAAGACCTCGGCAGGCTCCAGTCAGTGTGAAAAAACTTGGAACTTTGCTCCAGGAAGCAAACCATGGGCTGCAATGGGTTAAATGTGTCAGTGTGGTGAGTATGCCCCTGAAATAGAGGTGTACAGGGGATAAATAGGGGCAGTAGTAAAACCCCCTCAAACTAACTGTAAGATTTTGGTAAGTCTGAAAAGTGTGTGATCCCCTCCTACACATAGAAAACATCAGGCAGAGTGAAAATGACAAAATGAAAAAGCAAAATGCAGTCTCAAACATATAGTTCACCAGAAGCAAGTATAGGAGACAGACTCTATTTTTATGCTGTATGTCTGATATCTTAATTATTATGTGTCTGGGTGTGGATTTATGTTGATTGTGACTGTTGGTGTTCTATATGCCTCACTTAACTGCATATCAGATTCTTTCCCCATGTTTGGGAAATTTTCTTCTATTATTTCTGTAAATACTTTGTGTATGTCATTTGCCTGGACCCAAAAGTAACACACTGGGAATCTCTGAAAAGATAGCAAGTAAATTAAAAAAAAAAACCAACTCCATCAGGCTATAGAGGAAATCAAATTAGAAGTACTCTCCCATGTAAAGATAGAAATAGCAACTTTAGTAAAGGAGTTGTTGAATGCAACTAAAGAAGAAATAGAGAAAAAAGTATATGAGCATGGGAAACTGATTGAAACTTTCAATGAACAATATAGAAAACAAGCAGAATTCATGAAACAAACTCAAAGAGACATCCAAGAAACAAAAAATTCTACTGAAAGTGTGCAAAACCGCCTAAAGGAAGCTGAGGATAGGATTTTGGACCTTGAGGACAGGATCACAATTAGTGATCAGGAAAGGATAGAACTTTTAGAAATAACAAAGCAGCATGAAATGACAATCCAGAAGCTTCATGATGATGCTAAGAGCAACAATATAAGAATAATGGGCAACAGCAAAGATACAGGGGTCCAGGCAAATGACCTACACAAAGTATTTACAGAAAAAATAGAAGAAAATTTCCCAAACATGGGGAAAGAATCTGATATGCAGATAAGTGAGGCATGTAGAACACCAAACAATCACAATCAACATAAATCCACACCCAGACACATAATAATTAAGATATCAGACATACAGCATAAAAACAGAATACTAAAAGCTGTCAGAGAAAATACACAACTCATCTATCAAGGAAAGCCCATTAGAATCATGGCAGACTTTTTAGTACAAACCCTCAAATCAAGAAGATCTTGGAGTGAGGTATTTCAAGCCCTGAAAGAAAACAACCTTCAACCCAGACCAACATACCCAGAAAAACTTTCATTCAAATTTAATAAAGAACCAAGATACTTCCATGACAAAGAACAACTGAAGAAATTCACCTACACCAAACCAACCTTAGAAAGACTACCGAAAGACATACTAGACAATAGTAAAAATGACCACAATCCCCAAAACCACAACAGAAAGACAACACCAGGTAGGATAAGCAATTAAATAAGGGGAAAAGCAGAAAGAAACAACTGGAACATAAAATGGCAAAGCAAAGCCAGTACATATTAGTGATATCCATAAATATAAATGGCCTCAATTCACCTATAAAAAGAAATAGATTGAAACAATGGATCAAGAAATAGGATCCCTCAATATGCTGTATACAGGAAACACATCTGACCCAAAAGGAAACTCATAGATTAAAAGACAAAGGATGGAAAACAGTATTCATTGCAACAGGAACACAGAAAAAAGCAGGGGTAGCTATTCTACTTGCAGACAATATGAACTTCAAACCTAACATGATTAAAAGAGATAGAGAAGGTCACTACATACTGGTTAGTGGAAAAATTCAAGAGGAAGAACTAACAATTATAAATGTATATGCACCAAATACAGGAGCACGCAACTATATAAAACAGATATTAATGGACTTGAAAAATCAAATACACAAGAAAACAATTACAACAGGAGATCTTAACTGCCCATTGTCACAAAGAGATAGATCAACTAGACAAAAAGTAAGCTAGGAAATAACAGAACTGAATCATACCTGTGAGCAATTGAACTTAGTAGACATTTACAGTGTTCTATCTAACAATATCAGAATACACATTCTTCTCAGCAACACATGGGACATTCTCCAAAATAGACCATATATTATCCCATAAAACATTCTTAAGTAAATGCAAAGGCATTGAAATAATATGATGCATAATATCTTGACCATAGTGCACTGAAATTGGAAATTAATGGCAAAAGAAATTGCAAAACCTGCATAAATACATCGAAATTAAATAACAAACTTTTGAACAAGCAGTGGGCTACAGATAAAATTAAAGAAGAAATAAAGCAATACCTACAACTCAATGAAAATATAGAAAAAAAATACTGTAATCTGTGAGATGCAATGAAAACACTCTCAATAGGGAAATATATACCAATAAATTGTCATATCAAGAAAACAGAATGAGCACAAATGAACAACCTAATGCTCCATCTCAAGCTTCTAGAAAAAGAAGAGTAGGCTAAGCCCAAAGCTCATAGAAGAGAGGAAATTGTAAAGATTAGAGCAGAAGTCAGTGCAATTTAAACTAAAAAAACAATGCAATGCATTAATGAATTGAAAAGCTGTTTTTTAAGAGAATAAACAAAATTGAAAAAAATCCAAGATAAATTTATCAAGAGAAAGAAAGAAAAAACCCAAATTCATGCAATAAGAACTGAAAAGGGAGAAATTACTAAAGATCCCATGGAAATTCAAAAGATCATGAATACCTACTTGGAAAATCTCTACTCAAAAAGAGTGGAAAACACAGAAGAAATGGACAAATTTCTAGAAACATGAACTACCAAAGCTCAACCAACAAGATATAGCAATTTTGAACCACCCAATATCAGCTATTGAAATTGAAAATGTAATTAAAAACTTACCAACAAAGAAAAGCCCAGGTCCAGATGGATTCACAGCTGAATTCTATAAGAAATTTAGACAAGATTTGATGCCAATACTCCTTAAGATCTTCAATGAAATGGAGGAGAAAGCAATCCTGCCTAAATCATTCCTGGAGGCAAGTATTACTGTGATATGAAAACCAGAGAAAGATTCAACCATATAAGAGAACTATAGGCCAATCTCACTAATGAACATTGATGCAAAGATTCTCAACAAAATACTGGCAAATAGAATGCAGCAAATCATCAAAAAGATTATACATCATGACAAAGTGGGTTCATTCCAGGAATGCAGGCATGGTTTAACATACACAAATCCATAAATGTAATACACCACATCAACAGACCCAAAAACAAAAACCACATGGTCATCTCAATAGATGCAGAAATAGCTTCTGACAAAGTCCAACACATGTTCATGATAAAAATCCTTCAGAAACTCAGAATACGTGGTGTCTACCTCAAACTCATGAAGGCCATCTAAGACAAACAAGCAGCCAACATTATATTAAATGGTCAAAAACTGAAAGCTTTCACTTTAAAACCAGGAACAAGACAAGAATGTTCACTATCACCACTCCTATTCAATATAGTTCTGGAAACACTAGCCAAATGAATCAGACAAGAGAGAAATAAAAGGAATAAAGATAGGAAAGGAAGAAGTTAAATTATCACTATTTGCAGATGACATGATACTCTATATAGGAGACCCAAAAAACTCCATTAAAAGACTACTAGAGGTAATAAACAAGTTCAGCAGTGTAGCTGGATACAAAATCAATAGCATTCCTCTACACAAACAAAAAACTCACTGAAAGAGAAATTATGGAAATTTCACCCTTTACAATAACATCTAAAAAAATGAAATACTTAGGAATCAACCTAACTAAAAATGTAAAAGAGCTATATGTTGAAAATCATACTACTATGAAAAAAGAGATTGAAGAGAATATTAGAAAATGGAAGGATACTCTTTGCTCTTGGTTAGGAAGAACCAACATTGTGAAAATGGTCATACTCCCAAACCCAATTTAACACAAAACCAATCAAAATACCATTGACGTACCTCACAGATCTAGAGAAAACAGAATTCATTTGGAAACAGAAGAAACCTAGAATAGCAAAGACATTTCTGGGCAACAAAAGCAATGCAAGAGGCATCTCAATTCCTGACATGAAACAACACTGTAAAGCCACAGTGATAAAATCAGCATGGTATTAGCATAGAAACAGAAGTGAGGATCAGTGGAACAGATTAGAAGATGCAAGCACAACTACAAAGACATTCAGACACCTGGTATTTGACAAAGGGACTAAATATGTCCACTGGAAGAATAGTCTCTTTAATAAATGGTGTTGGAAAAATTGGCTCTCCACATGCTGAAGACTGAAACTAGATCCAAGCCTATCACCATGCACAAAACTAAAGTCTAAATGGATCAAAGATAGTAAAACAGAAACACTAAATCTACTGGAAAACAAGGTAGGTAGAAGTCTTGGAGACAAAGGGGTAGGCAGAGAATTCATGAACAATACACAAACTGCATGGGAAACACTTCAAAGAATCATGATTGGGATATCATATAATTGAAAAGTTTCTGTGCTTCAAAAGAAGTCGCCAATAGAGTGAAAAGAAAACCCATCGAGTGGGAAAGAATTTTAGTCAGCAGTCCCTCAGACAAACAACTTATATCCAGAACATACAAAGAATTGAAAAATATTGAGCCCCCCAAATTCAAAGATCCTCTCCAAAAATGGGCATCTGAGATGAACACACAGTTTTCAGAAGAATATGTACAAATGTCAAATAAATACATAAAGAAATGTTCACCATCACTGGTCTTTCGAGAAATGCAAATTAAAACAATACTGAGATTTCACCTCACTCTGGAAAGAATAGTGGCCATCAAGAAATCAACTGATAAAAAATGTTGACCAGGCTGTGGGGAAAAGGGAACTCTGCCCCACTGTTGGTGGGAATGTAGACTGGTGCAACCATTATGGAAATCCATATGGAGAATTCTCAGAAGACTAGGATTGGAAGCTCCATTCAATCCAGCTGTTCCCCTCCTGGGTATTTTCCCAGAAGAACTGACAAGTTCATATCACAGTGATATATGTGCCCCCATGTTCATAGCAGCACAATTAGTGATAGTTAATTCTTGGAAACAACCAAGATGCCCATCAACTGCAGAGTGGATGAAAACGATGTGGCATTTTTGTACAATGGAATATTACTCAGCTATAAAAAAGGATGATCTTGAAGCCTTCATGGGTAAATGGAGACAACTTGAGACTATACTCATTGGTGAAATAAATAAGCATCATATTTATAAATATCATATTGTGTTTCTAGTGTAAAATGCAAATAAGAACTATAAGTGTAATAAAACCAAAATGTGTAATTGCTATTGTAAAAAAGAGGAAAAGAAAGTGCTCTAAGGGATATAACTGTATGTATGTTTGAGTGTGTAAAATAGATGACCATATTGCTGGATCTTTGTTGGATCTTTGAGCAGAACTGTTTTTAGTCTCACTGTTTGAAGGTCTACTATGTATCCTTTAACTTTGTAACCTGAACAACTTCTTCCAAGATGACAACATGTAATTTATAAACTAGTGATTTCTTGGTGTTTTTTTCCTCTTTTTCCTATTTTTTTTCTTTTTCTTTTAGAATTCTGTATTGTTGCTACCCTTTTTTCTGTTTTGTTTTTTTCCTTCTCTTTAAATAAAATTTTAAAAATGTATAATTGCTATTGTAAAAAAGAGGAAATAGGAAGTGCTAAAAAAGATATAATTGCATGAGTATTTAAGTGTGTAGGGTTGGTAGCCATATTTCTAAGTTCTTGTTGGGTTGTTGAACAGATCTGTTTGCAGTCTCACTGCTTGAGTGTCCACTTCGAGTGCTTTAATTTTGTAACTTGAACAATTATTTCTAAAAGAACAATATGTAATTTATCAACTAGTGATTTCTTACTGTTTAACTTTTTTTAAATTCTGTAATGTTTCTATCCTTTTTCTGTTTTTTCCTCTCTTTAAATTAAAAAAAGATTTAATATGGAGGTAATTAAATTACTAATCTCACAGAATTCTCTCAATACATTCTCTGTAGTCTGTTATGAAGACACACATCCATTCTGTTGTATCACCTACACTAATCTGTCTAATCTTCTGACACAGGCTTTTCAAATACACTATTTTCAATTATTTTCTAAAGTATCATCTTCTCACCTGGAATAGAAAACATGTAGAAAGGTAATTGTCTGCAGTATCTACTAAAAAATTTATACCCCAAACACTTTTCCTTTTAGTTATTTTCCACTAGCTTAAGTCGTACTTAAGTATAGTTCACAGGAAAATTCCCCAATAAAAACCATCCAAGTTACCTATACTAATGGTCAAACAACAAATACCACTCGAACTCTGTTGCCCTACTCCATGCAATCAAGCCCAGTTCTTAAAGAGCTGATATAAAAAATACATGTTGGATGAGTGTAAACTGCTTCACTAATCTTTGTGAAGTGCCATCCATATTAAAATGATGACATTTCCTCACTGCCATGAGTAGGAAACAACTGTAACAACAAATTATCTTTCGAATAAAAATAATCTGTAAAGAGAAAACAGACACTACAATTAATAGCTCAGAATACCACTAAAATTACTGCTTAATTTTGACAAAAATACTTAAATTTTTCAAAACTAATTAACATCCATGATTGATGACATTTTAATACATTAGTGTGTCATTCTGAAAATGCTAATGGTGAATTAGAGATGCTTGATCAACACAAAAGAAGTTGATTATAATCTATTCAGCTAGCAGGGACTGGTGTGATTTTTTATTTTGTACTACTCTATATCAACAGCTTAATGGATGAGAACATGCAATTTTCTAGGTTTATCCTTTTATCTTTCATAAAGGTGGCATTGAAAAGCCTTAATAGACAATAAAATTGCATTTTGGATAATGCAATAATTTTAAAAGTCACTATTATGGAGACAAATAAAACAGAGTACCTAGGAAGACAGGGCATTTAACTTGAGAACATTCTTTCTCTGCTGGGAAAATTAACACAAACCTGTAATCTCAACACTCTGGGAGTCTGAGGCAGGAGGACAGCAAGTTCAAACTCAATCTGGTCAACCAGTGACTTAGTAAGAGTCTGTTTCAAAATAAAATAATAAAAGGTAGCTGGGATGTAGTCAGTGTGAAGTCCCTTGATTCAATTTCCAAAACGACAAAAATGAAATAAAACATAACAACAAACCTTTCGTCTTTTTTAAGTAAAGAGATACTGGCCTGAGATGAAGTTTGCTGAGCTATGGTCAGAATATTTAAATCAGAACTAAATTCCTTGGGAAGAGAAGTTTTGAAATTGTTTCTTCTGAGAAAGTCAGTGAAAGGTTTTAAATTGGCCCTGGTAGCATTAAGGACAAATCAGTGGCGAGAAGTGATGACCTCAGCATGATAACATGTCCATAAGGAGAAGAGCTATAGGTGCAAAGAGCTTGCCTGTTTTTGTGAATGGATGAGTCAGAGCACATAAATTCATGAGGCTTAAAGAAGTACGGCTGAAGCTACGCTGTCACTGCCTTGGCAGCTTGAAGTGTCTCTCACAGCATACATCTGTAATGGAGTGGGTCACTGGAGATGGAGTCAGCTAGAACGACTGAAGATCAGATGATGGTCCTCCCACTAAAACTTACACTGGCACCTGATTTCCGATGCAACATTGATATTCCATGCAACAGTGCTAACGATGTAACCTTTAGGAGGTGATCAGAGCCCTTCTACCGGGTGCTGAGGTTGAAGCAAGTGTTGTTTCCTGCTTCTCCCCACTCTGTCACATGAGTACAGTGTTCCTCACCTCCAAGGGATACAGCCTGGAAGTAAAGAGCAACTTTCCCTACATAGCCTTCTTACTGACAACTTGATTATGAACTCTCAGCTTCCAGCAGTATAAGAAATGAATGTCTGTTTATTAGTCTGTGTCATTTTGTTGTAGCAGCACAAATGGAGTAAGACAATGATCACACTCCTTAAAACCAATGGAACTTTGATACAGCCTCAGATCAGCTCCAGAGAAAGCCCTAACAAGAACACATTCCTGTGAGAAGTGAGCGAATAGTGTTCAAAATTTTCAGGTTCCACAGAAATTGTTGCAAGCGGTAGTGAACTATGATTCAACAATGGTTTAAGTCACTTTGACAAATTCTTTCAAACTCAAAAGAACTCCTTAGAGTTCATATTCCAGTGGTATTAGGAAACATGTAAGCTGCAGTACATTCCTAAAGGAAAGATCTTGGACCTTTTCCCCCAACCCAGGTTGAAGTACTGAATTTTCCTTAAAACACACTTAACTGGCTATATATTCAAATGTAAGTTACAAAGCAATATATTCTAGCTAAATTTATAAATCTATTGCCTGACATGGACCCTAAGACAAGGGAGGAATAGAGAACCATAGTGAATCCCATAGGGATCTAGAAAGTGCTCTTTTTTGTCATCCTGCACAGCAGCAACCTAATTTCCCACTGATAATTAGGATTACTCATTGCAGGCCATAGAGTGACCTCCTTCTCTGCTATTGGGTCAGTCATATGTGGAGCTCAAATTGGCAAGGGAGCAGTTTCAAACTTTAATTCAGCAAAACTATGACTATGGTTTTGATTTAAAAATAAAGTAAAATCTTTTAAGCCATGGAAACTCCAAGCAGTAGAGCCCAGTCTTTATAAAACAAGTAATAATGAGAGAATCACTTACATTCATTTCTCCTAGATCTGTGCATTATGACTTACAAGAAAGAGAGAACCAAATGCCAAGGGTAATTTTTTTTTTTTTACCACATAAGGTACTCAATAGAACCATTACCTCAATATCATATGGATTGGTTTTCAAACTAATGTTAGAACTAAGCTAAATTCTATCAAGTTAGCTGTCTCTGGAACTAGAAACATGCAATGTCCATGGGATTCAGTGAGCATTATGGTTGAGAAAGTCTCCTCATGACTTAGGCTTTCATAGGATGGGCATGGGAGCTTATGGGTCATACTGGCCTTCTGCTGACCTGTTGTCAGAGAGATATTCTTATCACTTCTCTTGTGTTTGGAAGGTGATTGGGTCATAGGGGTGCTATGCTCACCAGTAGTTTCATATGTTGTTAATGAGCTCACATGCTGAATGTGCTGTTAGTAAGTGGAGTCTGGCTAGAGAGGGGTCGCCAGGGATGTGGAATGGAAGGGTGCATATATTCTTGTCCCTGGGTCTTCCATTCACTTTCTGCTTCCTAGCTGCCACGGAAGAACAGCAGCTTCCCACCCCCACACCCTGCCTCATGTCTTCTTCCTTGTTTGTTTTGGCATTGGAACCAACCAACCAGGGACTGCAACCATGACCCAAAACAAACCTCTTTTCCTTTAAATTGTAGGAATTAAGTATTTTGTCAGTGACAGAAAAATGGCTAATCCAAGAAATAAACCTCCTAATAAAAGTGTGACCTCTGTGGGAAACAATGTTTTCAGAATTGCAGGAGAGTGGTTGAGGCATGCAGTTCACATTGGATGTTAATACTAAAAGAAGTACTAAGGATAAGAAGGACCACATTCCTGGTAATGACCAAGATCTGTCCACCTCTGTAAAATGGAGGTAGTAGTAACCGATTATAGCATATAAATAGCCTTTAGTTATCCCACATATTCTGTGTATCATATATCTAGATGCGTCTCATTTAAGTTTTTCACAAATTTTCTATCCAATTTCAGCCAGGATTACAGCACAATCTCGTAGATAAAGGATCCACTTCCAATATCACCAACAGCATTATTAGTAGACCTCAAGTGACCCTCTCTCCTAAACCCAAAGCAAATAAAATGACAATTACTGTCCTCAGTATTCCTCAAGCCACACCTAGATACAGATGGTGTCTAAATTATGGTGGCTAACATTCTTCCATCTCATGGTAGTACAAAAGTCATATGCTTTC
>PVLA01008124.1:0-35883 GCA_004027455.1 Hydrochoerus hydrochaeris
GAAGAAGAAGAAGAAGAAGAAGAAGGGAAAAAAATACAACAAAATTTCAAAACACATCAATCAGAGAGCAATGGTACATACTTAATGACTCAGTCTTGAGCAGGATCATATTTTACAACAAATGGACAAAAGTTGGATTAGGCCCGGAACATAACCTGAATATATAGTGAATTATATGTTGAATATAACAAAACTGATCATGGAAGCAACTGATTTAGGACACTGAATCTGTTCCCCTGACAGGAATCCTAAAGTTAGCCTTTGTAACTGTCCAGGCTAAACATGGATAGAGTAAAACCCCTAATATCCTCCCACTCCATCGGAAACAAGTCTGAGCAAGCCAGAGACTGTCCATCTAATACCACGACATTTCGATAACTCATTTCTGGCCACTCACCAAATGCAAATTGATAGCTTCAAGCCTCATCAGGCTTTAGTCACATGTGAGGTCAATGCCCCTTCTTTTAAAAGCACAAAGGGACATTTTGAAGGGGAAAGTCCCACCAAATCCTGCTGAAACACACTGCCCATATTTGGATCATCTTTCTAAACCATGTCTTGGTTTGGAAGGCACAGTTGTTACTCAGATCCCTGAATACAGCCTGCTGTTCTCTACAGAAGCTGCGGTAGATTAGTGTGGTTGACATGAAATGGAGTAAAGGCTGCCGGATTGTCCCCTCCACCAAAGAGAAAAGTCCCTGAGTGCCAGATTCTGGGTTTTGCCCAAGAATTCATATTTGTGTGTCAGTGGGGAAGTGTTGGTGTTGTTCAAACTTTACACGTGATTTTAGGAATGACATCAGCCCTCTATGGGCCTTAGTTTCATAAAGATTGAGTCAAGAGAGAAGTGGGTTCCACTTAATGCTGGGAAGTGGACTAGGGAGTATGCACTTAGCACTTCTGCTTTCTGGGAAATTAACAATTAGAAAAAATCTTTTCTGAATCAACACTAATAAAAGTGGCTCTTAGAAAATTCTATGAAACATGAGACACCGACTAAGGACAGAGCCAAGATCAGGTTTATGCCTCTAACAGCTGTGGTTTTCAAACTGGTTCAGGTTAAAGAAGTTGAGACAACAGCTGCAGATTTATTTCTTGCTCTTTTGATGAGAGGTGACGCGTGCAAATACAAATAAGACACAATGTCATGGGCATTTTTTGCAGTAAATCACAAGTTATGTCTAGGGTTCTGAAATATAAGAGGAATCATTAATGATCCAGTTTAACCCAACCAAAATGAATGCATGTACAGTGGCACCTCACTTCATGAACTCATTTATTTGCAAACAATTTGGTTCAGAAACAAAAGTGCTACCCAAAATTTTGTTTTTGTTTGCAAGCCCGGAATCAGGTGACAAACATGACTGTGGTCATCTTCCCCACACAAACACAAACACAAACACAAACATGACTACCTTTTCCAAAATTGTCAAACAAACGTAAGTTTGTGAACCAAGGTACCACTGCAGTTAAGTACTTCCAATTCCTATCACTTTCCAAATTCAGGTTAAATACTTTTGCTTAAAGATGCCCCAGACTCATAAAACTGTGTGAGACTTGAAGGCTTACCTGTGTCATATCTCATTCTTGGGTCCATGACAGACATTATCAGTCAGTCACAGAGCTTCTGCATTCCATGAGATATTCCCTGTCACAGAGATGGTTCAGGCAATCCCTAAAATAAGATGGAGTAGCACTCAAGGGAAATGTTATTTACTACTCCTAACTTAGCTCATGCGTTTTACAGGTGGAAAACCAAAAGATTTGGATGAGAAGAAATTTGCCAGTGTTGTACAGAGAATCAATATGTTTGTAGGAACTTTAAAGTCCTAGAGGTCTTAGAACTGTCAAGTATAAAATTCAAGCTTCTGATTATTTACTATTGTACTGTATTTGTTTTGTCTAATTTTTAGATTGATTAAGCTGTTTTCCCTAGTTTGGGATTTTTATTGCATAAAAGCAATAGTTCTTTATAGAAATAGAAAGACTCTTCCCCCCTGCAAAAAACCCAAAAGTTCCAGCCCTGTATAAAACTACTAAGTCAAAGTTTATAGACTTTTTTTCTATATGTGTATGTATAAATATCTCTACATCTGTATTTTTACATGAGAACAATTCAAGCTTCCTTCTTAGAGTTTGCAGTTATAATAAATCCTTCATAAAAACAATACTTCAAGGTATACCCTCAAAATGAACCCATACTGTGTGTATTGTTTTGTGACCAGCTTTGTATACATGTTCATCTGTTGTAATGTCTAAATATGTAACTGGGTCATTTCACCTTTAGACTATTACCACAGTTTTGCTACTTCAAATAATAATATTCAGGTTAACACTTTGATAGCAAGCTTAATTCTTCTGTTAAGAAAATTTCTAGAGGGTATCTGGGTCAAACTGCAAAGGTACTTTAGAAGTTTTGCAGGGTTGGGGATCTAACTTAAAGGTAGAGTACATGCTTACTGTGTGTGAGGCCATAGGTTCAATTCCCCAGCACCAAAATACAAAAAGTAATGAAGCTTAAAGTAGGGGGTCTAGCTATATATAAAAAAATGAAAGTGTATTTTTTTAGCAACTTTTTCAACATGGAGTATCATTTCTCTTGACTTAGTCCCCTTTTTGTATATTTTTTGTAGCAAAGAGAATGTAAGATTCTGAAATGCAAAACTGCATTTTTGTTGCCATGATGGGAGACATGATTGAACACATAAAATAGCATAATAATAGCAACAATGATGAATTAATATTTTCTAAAAGTTTATTAAGCGGCAGTCCCTCGAGTTTAGCTCATAGGGTTCACAGCAACACATCTGTAAATGAAGCTCAGAGGGGCTGAGCAATACACTGTTAGAGCTCAGGGAAGTCTAACAAGAGCCTCTATTCTGGCTCCATATAATAGGTGTAGACAAATATCTGTATATGGGCTTATATGTTGAGTATTTTTCTCTGCGAGAACAGGCATGAGCAAAATGCAGTCTGAGTTCTCCCAGTCAATCCTGATTTTAATAGTTGCTAAGAATCCTAGCTATGTTAAGCTGAGTTTGAGGCTATGACCTGAAGTTGTATTTTTATTGAGGATTTCTTATGACTGGGAACTCTAAAAAGGAAACTTGAATTATTCTGAACAAAAATACTGCCATCTAAGATTATCAGTGGCATTTCCTTTTTATAGTGTTTGGTGCTATTAATAGCCCCAAACTTCTCAACCCAACTTTTCAGCTTTTTAAAAGAACAGTACAGTATTTATAAGATGTTCTGAAAGCTTATGACTGGCCAGATTTATTCCATCCAGTATTTTCTTCAGCATGGAAGAATGGAAGGGTTTGGGGTGGGGTTCTTAGTTTCTTTTGCAAGCCTGGATTCCTAAGGTAATAAGACAGAAAGTGTGAGGCAAGAGGAGGGAGGTCAAGAGGGGTTTTTGTTTTGTTTTGTTTTGTTTTGTTTTGTTTTGTTTTGTTTTGTTTGCTTTATGGAACTCAAAACCAAGTAAGGTGATCTGTCCTAGGTTTCAGACCTCTCTCTCTAGACTGTTGGCCTGCTCCAGCCAGCATTTCTATTTCTAACAGTGACTCAGAGCATGAAAGGTTTCTATGAAAGGTCCCAAAAACGAGGTTCAGTGGATGAAAAGAAAACAAGACAGAGACAAAGGACTGGAACTCTGATTACAATTTTCTCTGGCTTTTTATAAGAGTCTTTACAAAAAGAGCAGAAGCAGGATGTGGGAAAGGCAATGTACAGAGTTGAAGAAAATTTAATTGTTTAACTATCGCGGTGGAGCATATTTGGCCATACCTGACCTCCATGTTTACCATTCCTTTAGACACTTCTTAGCAAAGTGTCTTGTGCTGTCCCAGCAGCATTCCACCGAGACTCAAGGTCCTGCATTCATTTCCTTTAACACAAAGCATGTGTAAGGTTTGCTCCACAGCAAACAATCATATGGCTTAGTAGAGTACAAAGTCCTTGGGGTAACCTCAGTTTAAACTAGTTTAAGTTAATCTACGACCCACACTGGCAATGCTGGGAGTGATTTCATAAACTTATTTCCTGTAGGTACCCTGTCCTTTCTAACTTCCATAATTCTTCCACACCACGTCTACCAATATTATAGATAGCTAAGTTAAAAATATTATAGGGAGTCAGAGAGAGCTAGGCCCTTGAGGGAGTCAGTGCAGAAGATAAGACTGTGGCTACAGGCCCATCCGTTGAAGGTCAGGCCTCAAGATAAAGACAGAAGGACCACCAGGCCTACGTGCCTCCCTGAGGGATAAGCAATATACTATAATTGGTATCACCTGATCCAATAAAGTCTAGCTAGGCCCATCCTCTAGGTGGGTGACCAGGGCCTTCTGACTCATCCCCGCCCACACACAAAAAAGGTCCTTCTTCTTTCCAGGTACACTTGCAACATGATGCGCTTCCTCATTGGATCAACATGGCCTAAGCAGCTCTACTCGTAATCTTATTGGTTGACTGAGAGTTTTGTCCTCCGTTATTCCCATCCCCACTCTTGCCTCTCTCAGGAGCTGTTTCTCCTTCAATAAAATTTCCTAATCTCTTTGTTCCTTAGAATTCTTTGATTTTGGGGAACATGAACTTGGTGTATCTGTCATCTAGAAGATTGGGAGTTAGGTTTATTTCTCCTGTATCATTTGGAGGTCCTATATGGCCACCAGAGGCTTGCTTTCTGCTGTGGGACTTAGAAAACAATGTAAGAAATTTTAAAAATTCTTTTTGGAGGTATAGTTTACATGTCTACTGTGGACCCATTTTAAGTGTACAACGAACTTGATAAATTTGGACAAATATGTGCATCATAGTCAAGATTTAGAACTTTATCTTTTATTATCTCGGAAAAGTCCTTCCCGTTCCTTCTAGCTAGTTCTGTCCAGCTGGCTTCAGCCTCAGGCAACTGCTGATCTACTTTCTGATGCTGCAGCTAACTTTTGCCTTTTTTAGAAGTTCTTACAGTTTGAATCATGCAGCATGCAGTATTTCATTTCTGGCTTTCTTCACTCAAAGCATACAGGAAGGAGTCATCAGTGCTACGAATGTTAATTGCTATTTTTTATTGCTGAATAATACACTATGTTGTGGGTGAGCCACGATTTGTCTAGCCATCTGAGTTACTGCTAGTTTGTAATTACTACGAATATAGTCACTATGCACATTCATGCACAAATCTTTTTTGGGTGGGGCATATCTTTCAGGCAAAAGCCTGGGAGTTGAATTGTTGGGTTGCATGCTAAGTGGTAATAAACTCCCAAACTCTTTTCCAAAGTGGAATATTATTCTTGTAAGTGGTGTAAAATGGTTTCCACAGTGGTTGTAATTTCCATTTTCCTGCCAACTGGAACATCTTTTCACATACATGTTGGCCATTCTCATACCATCTTTTTGGAGAAGTCAGTTCATATCTTTAACCAACTGTTTTTAATGAGTTGTCTTGTTTTCATTGAATTAAAGAATCGTTTATATGTTCTTGGTACAAGTCCTTCATCTGATATTTGCACTGCAGACATTTTCTTTGACTGTGGCTTGCCTTTTCTCAGTAGCATCTTTCAAAGTATAGAAACTTTTTATTTTGATGAAGTCTATATCAATTTTGCTCTTGTAGTTCATCCTTTATTTCCTGCCCATAAAATCTTTGCCTGCCTCAAGGTCAGAACATTTTCTTCTATAATTTCTTTTGAAAGTTTTGTCACTTTAGTTTGTACTTTGTGTCTATTATCTGTTATATATGATGTGATTTTGTCAGGATTCCCTTTTTGTGACTATCCAGATGTTTCAGTACTACTTATTGAAATGTCAGGCTTTTCCCATTGATTTTATCTTGACATTTCTGTCAAATCCCAGCTCACCACAGTGTGCATTTAGTTTTGGTTCCACTACTCACTATAATTTCATGACCTTGACCAAGGATTTAGCAACTCTGAGGCTTAATTTCTTTTTCTGAAAAATGGGAAAATAGTATCTGAATCTAGAATTTTTTTCTCTTCAAATAATAAATACATGTCAAAACTTTACCATTGTGCTTGGCATGGTTGATCCTCTATTATTCTGTTGGTCTTTTATTATACTGTTATTCTGGTCTTAATACTAACATAAATTGTATTTATAAAGCTATTTTCCATTCACAAGATATTTTATATTATTTGGTATGATCTTAGCATTTTCTTCCATCTCAGGCTATGAGCACCCTGAGAGAAAAAAATTGCAAAGTAGTCATCCTTCCTGTGAATGTGTATTCAGTAGATGTAGATGGACCCGTCCTTTTCTGAAGGACAGAGGCACATTTAGCACCTCTTTGCATTCTCTCCCAGAACCCAGGCAGTGCTGGGCCACACACTGTGAGGACCAATGGCAATGTGATTTCGTTTAGTGTGGTAAATATTTACCTTAATTCCTCTAAACATCAATCACATTTCTAGTCTTTTCTGTCTTTCCTCCTGCAGAGAACCCGTGGGTCCTGAATGAGTTTTATCATCAGCTGATCCTGACATCCCCAGCCTGGCTCGCTTCTATCCTCCCTGTATTTCCAAACCTGACACACATGCTGTGTCTACCGTCACATTCACTGGCACCTGATTAATTGAAACTCATAGTTGCAAAAAGCAACAACTCACTCAAACTCAGTCAAATAAAAAGCAGTGCTAGTTGAAAAGCTATTGGGGGAATCTCACAAATGAAAGATGGGCTATGGCCTGGATCATGATTATAAATCTGACCTTACATGTATTCATGTAGAATAAAGCAATGATAAAAATTGCCAATACAAGCATCATCACCAAGAATACTGTTTGTTCATAGAACATCTTGATGTACCAAGCGAATTAGCTAAATTCTTTTCTAATCCTTGGAAAATCTTGGAAATTGTACTACTGAGGAATTTGAAGGCCCAAAGACGTGTGTTCTGGAATTTTACCAAAGTGGTTATTCAAAAGCCAGAGTGAAGCTGGGTGTGGTAGTGGTGCTTGTAATACCAGCACTTGGGAGGCTGAGGCAGAAAGATAGCTGTGAATTCAAGGCAAGCCTGAACTACACAGCAGGACCCTGTCCAAAAAAAAAAAAAAAAAGCACAGGCAGGAGGCTGGGATTCAACACAAGTCTGTCTGGTTCTGCTGTTTCCTTTTTTCAATCAGATTTTACTGGTATATATATATAGTGATCATAGAGATTTATAAAATCATCAGAGAGATTTTGTACCCATACATGGTATAGCTTGATTCTTTTTTCCCCATTCCCCCACCCTGCCTTCAGCCCCTCTTTACCTCTCCATCTACAAAAGATTTCCATGTCTTCTTGTCTCATTTTTTTCACTTTTCCTTTCTTTCCTTCCCGCCTCCCCTCTACCTTGTTCCCTTTTCCATTTGAATATATATTTTTTTGTTTCATGTACCTATGATACATTTTGGTCCTTATTTACACTTTTGGTTTCTCACACCAGAGAAACAATGCAGTATTTACACATGGGTGTCTGATTTATTTCACTTAAGAGTGTGGTCTCAGGTGTGTCCACTTCCAAGAAATGCCTGGAGCATGTCCTTCTTTATGGCAGAGTAATACTCCATTGTAGAAGAAAACCCACATCGTCTTTATCCATTCACCAGTATATGGGCATTTGGGTTGTTTCCAATTAATGTGGAACTCTAAGTCCTCTTTAGAACATGGTTTTAACTGTTGAATGAAAAAGCTGTATATCGCTGGAACTGGAAAATTTCCCAGAGTCCACTATAACTGTTAAACTACTGGTGCCATCCAGAACTGATTGTGTGTAATGGTGGTTTTGTCCATCACAAAGGTTCTGGTTGTTTAAAAAGAGCAGTGAGTCATTAATTTCTCTGACAAGCTTTTCTTAAAAGCATCTTAATCCTTAAGCCTTCCAGGTTTATTGACACTGGGAGGAAGTCATTCCTAATTAATATCGCTAAGCTTTAGGCACACTGGTGCTTTTTTAGAGGTTTCCATGGTTTGCTTTTTTACTTAGGGAACTTTAGTAATAGCACATATGGAAGGCTGTGTTATGGGTACTGATCAATAAGCTTCAAGAGAGGGAAATAGGGGGGCTCGTGGCCCTTGGAGACCCTCCCTCAGCCAGGTGCACTTGCAAGGTATCTTCAGCAGCAGCTTTTTATTCTCTGTGTGGCTGTACCTTAGTTCTAAACCCAGGGCTCTATTCAGAGAAAAAGACCGCCTCATATATCATACATTTATTGCACGCTCTTTGATATGGCATTTTGGGGTCATCAAATAAAGTACTCTGGTTTCCTGTCTGAATTGTGCTTCCTATATGGCTCTGAAAGTACATCCAGTCTATGAAGGAGGATGTGGAGGGGTGGAGGGTGCCCTGGCCCCCCGAAAGCAGCTTGAACGATTCAAATGATGTGCAAGGGGCACTGCCCACTGTCAGCATTAAATCCCAGTTCTGCCCTTCCTCTGCTCACTGCCTCACTTCCCACTGCCCACTCTGGCAATGTGTAAGTTGTGTAACACAGACTAACAAATGTGAGATAGAATTAGATGCTAACAGAAATGATTTGCAGCTAAGTACCTTTGTAAGAATGTTGAAACCCTTTGATGTAGGGGAAAGGAATTCCTAACCTGCTACACATCTGGTACATGTTTGTGTTCTCTAAAACTGAAGAGTGGATCCTAGGAACAATGA
Source organism: Hydrochoerus hydrochaeris (assembly GCA_004027455.1). Taxonomy (NCBI): domain Eukaryota; kingdom Metazoa; phylum Chordata; class Mammalia; order Rodentia; family Hydrochaeridae; genus Hydrochoerus; species Hydrochoerus hydrochaeris. Next base: position 8,663 of record PVLA01008124.1, read on the forward strand.
GTTAAGAGCAGAATATATTTACTGGGGGAAAGAAAGCTTCTGTCAGACAGATGGGGTTCCCAAGTGGGTTGCCAAGGACTTTGCCTTTTCAAAGGATTTTTATAGAGCACAATCACAAGGTGAGGCAGGTGCAAGGTGGGGGAAAATGGGAAATCATGGGGTGGGTAGGATGTGGCACAACCAATAAGATTAGGAACATAATTGCTCAGCTAATATTGATTAAATGGGGATCAAATGGAGAAGTAAGTCACAGAGCAAGAGGGCACGAAACAAAACAGGGTTTTTTTCTGGAGGGGGTAGGTCAGTGGCTCTTCCTGGCTTTTCCAAGGTGATGGATACCTATTTAGAATATCAATCCCTGTCACTTATCCTTAGGGGAAGTATGTGGGTGCATTCATCTCATCTTTTGTCTTGAGGTCTGACCCTCAGCAGATGTGTGTGTGTCTCCCCCACAGTTGCAATGGACCCCATCTTCTGCACTGGCTCCTCCAAGGGCCTAGCTGTGTTGGACTGCCTAAAATATTTCCATCTAACTTAGCTGTCTATAATAATTTATTGATACCTACATCTAACCACCTTAATACCTCCATCTAGTAAATATGTCTTTAATAACATTATAAGAGCCCAGTATGGGACAAGTATACCAGGCATCAAGGCTATGATGATGATCAAATCATGCAACCATGGTCATTGCCTTGATGGAATTGGTAATTTGGGGCAATGGTTTGTATTTCTTAAAGATAATTCATTAAAATTCAGATGAATGTGATATAAAATGTATCTATTATTGAAAACCACAATCAGAAACATTTGAAACAGTGGTTTATCAGAGGTTATTGTCAAAGATTCTCACAGTTCTGGAGAGTCACAAAGACTAGAAGTGCAGGATAAAGCTGGTTAGGTATTATAGTTCATGGGAAAGCACAGGTAATCACACATCCTTGTTCTTGGCTTCATTCCTTTCGGAATCTCCCTTTGCCTTGTGTGCTCACCAGCACTGACCGCGTAACACCATCTGTCGTAGAAGCCACTTCCTGATATGGTCTTGGTCTGAGTCTCTGGCTCCTTCATTGCTTCCATCACTCCCTCGCTCCTCTTCCTGTGCCCTGCTAATCTCACCTGCCTGCAAACACCTCCTCACCTTTGAATGCTCAAGTTATGTTCCACTGCCTCTGTGTCTTTGCAAAGCTGCTTCCTGCTTGGTGTCCTACTATCACCACTCTCATCTCCCTTTTTCTACCAGGCACAGCACCCTGCCTTTAGGAAGAACCTTTGCCTCTCCAGCCCCTGACTAGGTGATGGTGACAGAAAGCAGGCCTCACAGGGCTCTCGGGGTAGACTCGTGGTCATAGCGGTTGTACTAGTTTACTTTCCCGCCAACCATGGAGTGGGTTTGGTTTTTGTGTTCCTGATGACAGCCATTCAAAAAAAGGATCAGACAAAAGTCTCAGAGTCAGCTGCGGCCACCCCAGGGCAAGAACCATCAGCTTTCCAGGCCATGTTGGAACTTGGGGTGCTGGGAAAGCAAGCAGCCAGCTCACTGCTCTGGTAAGTGGCTGTGAACCTTACTGGCATGTGGGCTAAGAATCAAACATCCATCTCTTCCCTCTTCCTCCCCCCATTAGCAAGTGGGAGACAGAGATCTGAGTATCTCTTGGGAGAATGAACATATGCAATATAGCAAATAATGGGGATTTCCTTCTACCATCTCTTTGAAGGCAAATATTTTTATCACTGTTTTGCTCTGTTCTGATTAATGGTGTTGCTCTATTCAATACTCTGTTTTCATAATTTCGGTATTTCCTTTGATTTTGCTGTACCTGATTGAAAGAACAACTACTGTGAAGAAAACAAGATATACTATTGTACCTATTAATGTTATCCTGGTAAACTGCTGTGAAGGTCTGGACCAGTTTCACTACACTGTCTCAGTTGGCTTTGTTCTGTCTCATTCTGCTGTATTTTACTACCTTCAAAAAAAAATCTCAGAGTCGTTTTGCTTTGCATTTCTCTAATGGCTAACGGTGTTGAATTTTTCAAGTATATATTGGGCATTTGTACTGCCTTTTGAGAAATATCTATTCATTTGTCCATTTTTTAAATTGGATCATTTGATCTAGAAGGATATATTCCCTTTGAAGGAAACACATTGAAAAGTTCTCTGTAGAAAAACTAAAAAATACACAAAAAAGTTGTTAAAAAATACTCCTTCTACTCAAAGTATTTTTAACTGTCTTTATACAATGCAGACATATATATAATACTCACATTTAATATAATTGAAATGTGATTGAAATTATAAATTTGTAACTCCTTTTTCACTTAACCTACAATGACTCTACTTTTTTTTTTTTTTTTGGTTTTTTGAGACAGGGTCTCGCTATGTATTTCAGGCAGGTCTTGAGCTCACTCTGTAGCCCAGGCTGGCCTCAAACAATGATCCTCCTGCCTCAGCCTCCCAAGTGCTGGGATTATAGGCATGCACCACCATGCCCAGCTTTCTACATGATTTTTATTGGTCATCTATCATTCTGTCATATGAATAAGATGTGTTGTGATCTATTTGTCAAAGTTCTACTAGAAACTTAGATGGTTCCCACTTTTCACTATTACAAAAAATGCTGTGACACTGTAAGAATTGGTCTTTTCACTACCTGATGCTGAGTTGGAGAGATTTTTATACTAGTCCATTGGTACTCTATTGCTATTTAAAAATATTACCACCTTCTTGTCCCTTAATACAATCTTACATTTTCTACAGATAAGAGTCAAGGATACTTCACTAAGTGCTCTGCTTCCAGGTCTCTCAAGGCTGTAGTCAAGTTGTTGGCAAGGGCTGCAGTTACATTGGAGGCTGGCGGAAGGAATTATCAGATTTCAAACTCATGTGATTATAGGCCGACTTCAGTTCTTCACAGGCCACCACATGCAGGGCCTCAAGTTTGTGCTGGCTGTTTGTGTGGCTCTTGACACATAACACATCTCTGTGGCGTGACCCACAATGTGCAGCAGCTCTTCAAAGCCAACAAGCAAGAATCTCCTGGCAATTCAGGCGGTGACTATGCTATGTAACACAGCCAAGAACAGCATCTCCTACAGCCTATCACCTGTGCTGTATTCTGTTGGTTAGGAGAGGCCAGAGAGCCCACCCGCACTCAAGAGGAGGAGGCTCAGAAGGCCAGGGTGGGGATCATGGGCATCACCCTGAAGTCCAGCTGCCTTGGTAAGGTTCCTAGACTCTCTCTGTCAGCCTTAACCTCTCAGTATTTTTTTTCAAGGCAACCTTAGAGCAGAATGAATACCTGAAGGTTTTTTTTTATTGAATAGTTAGGTAAAAGCCTTAGTTAAGGCTGGACATGGTGGGGCACACCTGTAATCCCAGCACTTGGGGGGCTGAGGCAGGAGGATTTGTACAAATTCAAGACCAGCCTGGGCTCCATGGTGAGTTCAAGGCCATCCTGGACTACTTAATGGCACCCCATTTCGAAAAGAACACACACACACACACAGACACACACACAGACACACACACACACACACAAAGCAAAAATACCCCCTAAACTTTAATTAACATTTATATGAATTGCTTGAAAATATGTATGTAAATCAAAAGAAAATATAGTATTCTATTTTTAGGCAATGATAATATTTACTAATGAATCTGTGCTCCTGTTGGGCACTTGGGCTCTGAATCAGGCTGAACCTCTTAATACTCATTTCCTGATTTCATACAGTATTTTCTTTTTATCACAGCAACCTAAAAAAACTCACATTATAAAAAAATATGATGCCATCAGAGGGAATGTAGTATGATTCAGTGTTGAAACTGTGAACTATTTCAAACTAGCAGTTTAATGGTATCCAATGCATGTAGCTGCATTTCCCTAAAAAAGGTAAAATATCCCATGGCACCCTTGTAAGTGCATTTTTTGACACTCAAGGGTGGCCTGGTGCAGTTTGGGAACCATGACAAGACAGGAAAAATGATCTTAATCTATACACTTCTTACTAAACAAAACAAGTTTCAGACAGATGGGAATGTACAATAAACGCAGTAAAATTTTTTGAGAAAAATAAAAGAAAACACTTCTGTTCTTGCAGTAGGAAATCATTTCTTCAATGAAACTTAAAACATGCTGGCTGTAAAACAATGATTGATTCTACTATATGAAAAAATTTTTAATCAAAAGAGAGTAAAAATATACCTCACAAAGTGGAAGATGATGTTTGTAAACATACCAGACCAAAGCCTTGTAGTCAGGATATCTTGCAAACCAAGAAGAAAAAGACAGACTGCTCAGTACAAAAAATAGGAAATAGAATGAAACAGCCTTCAGAAATGAATGGCATAAGAAACCTAAGAAAATGTTTCCAACTCATTAATCATCAGGGAAGTGAAAATTGAAACCATAATTTGATATCAACACACACCAACCAGATGGTCAATTTTTTCAAAAAATGGAAAATAGCAAGTGTTAATAGATTTGTGAAGAAATTGAAACTCTCTTACAAAGTGGGTGGAGGTGTAAACCAGTAGAATTATTTTGGTAACTTATTTAGAAATATCTTCTAAAGCCAAATATATACATTGGCCTATCCCAGCAATATCACTTCTATACTCTTCAGCATGTAGTTGAAGGTTCACCAGAATAATGTTCATGATAACATTGTTTATAATCATCTCAAGCTGGAAACTACTCAAATAGTTATAAATAGTGAAACACAATAAATTCGTGGGACTTTCTAATAATGGAATACCACAAAGAATAAACAGTCTAGAACTTCCTAAACAATAAAGGGAAATCTCACAAACATAAAATTAAGTAAAAGAAGCCGGTGCCTCTGCATTGCTCTCTCTCAAATGCTCATAATTCCATGAGTATAAAGGAAAAGAAGCAAAACTAATCTATACTGTTAGAAAGCAGATAGTTACTCTTGTTTGGAAGGAGGGGGCTTGTGGCTAGAAGGAGAAAGAGAGGCTTCTGGAGTGCAGATAAGATTCTTATTGCTGCTTTATATCACTAATTTGGGTGTGCCTAGGTTTTGAAAACAGTATTTTATTTCATTTGAATTATAGAGTGTGATATGTATGCACTTTCATATTTCAATCCAAAGTTTAAAAAAGCAAATAATGCTGGCAGTTATATCTTTGCAGAATCCCTGTATTTTTTTTAACCAAATTCCTAGAAGCAGAAATGCTAGAGAAATGGTTGAACATTTTTGTAGCTTTCAACACAATTTGCCATCTTATTAGGACCTACTTTTATTTATCTTTGTTTCTTCGTGCCTAGCACTGTGTCACTGTCCAGTAGGTGTTTGTTAAATGGATGACCAAGTGTAGGAATAAGTGAATTAAGACCTTCTTTCAGTTCCTTGAGTGAATTAAGTTCCTTTCAAGCTTAAGGGCAACTGGTATTTTTGCTAAAAACTCTCTTCTTGCTCTTCATGTTGTTACCAACCACATTGGTTCATATGCTTGGTTGGCTTTCTTTGCTTGTGGCTGGCCAAATCAAAGAAGGTCATATAGTCTGGTATAAAAGGAAAATGGATTTACTCAAAGCCAGTTCTGAGGATATGAAGTGGCCTATTTGCCTCAAATGACCATCTCCCAGAGTACAGGTGGGCAAGGGTCTTTTGCAGGGAAATAATGCAAATCTCCAGGCTTTATCACTTCCAGCTATCTTTAGCTCATTGTCTCCTTTGGGTGGAAAAGAAACTGGGCTTCATGTGAGGGGGGTGTTAATGTTCTTAGCAGGAAGAAATTTGAAATTGCTTATGTCTAAAAGATCTTTACCACTGACCTTCAGCTTAAAAAGACCCCATAGAAACCTTCCCATCATGCTTTCTAAGGTAATTCTCTTTTCTAATCTCTTTTTAGCCTTGCTTGTTTACAAACTTCATTGTAAAATTATGAATTGTACTTATTTATATATTGTTTACTTTCTTATTGTCATCTTTCCTATTGGTCTACACGTGACATGCAGATAGTCATGACGCGTGTCTTGTTCACTCTTGCAATCTCAGCATCTAGCATAGTGCTCAGGCTAAAGAAGGCCCTTATATTAGTGCATGTTCAGCCACAAGTGTCGCATCCATGAGTCTGGCTAGTTTGAACATAAAATCAAATTCTTGGCTTCTATAGCTAAGAAGTTTAAGGGGTAGATGGATTTCAGGTCTGACTAGATCCACAGGTTCAAAAAGGTGAAAAACATCGGGTGCTGACTCATTTGCCTAATTCTTGTCCCAACTGACTCTCCATTCAATCAGCTGCAGGGACTCATGTCTCTCGCTTGGTGTGTGCAGATACCCATCTAAAATCAGGTGGCTGAGATCTATAAACAATTGAGTTATTTTTTAGCTAAGAGGGGGTGGCTGAAGTCCAGTTTTTCCTTGAACCTCATTGCCATTTTTAATTGGGTAGGGGTTGGAGTTGCCTGCATGCTTTTGTCATTTGTAGGTTATTTGGGGCTTATGTGGAAATATGCCTTTTCTAATAAATATTGGTGGAATTCACACATAATGTTTTCTTTCTTCCCAGTCCTTATCCTAAAACAGGTCTGTTTATATGGTTTTCAAAATGTGTTTAGAGATCATTTCCCCATTCTACCAATTTTGTCTACTTCCTTTGGTATAACCAAATCGGCCAAAGTTGACTGAGCTAAGTCACAAGCAGGAATTTTTGCATTGGTATGCAGAGGCAGTACAGATGCATAAATTCACTGACAGCCAAAGTATCCACTGCCTTGCAGACTCATCATTATAGACTTCTAATTTGGCTTGCTTTTCAGAGTTTGTCCATGACCTTGAGGAAGTCAATTTCCTCTACCTGAACCCTGGTAGCTCTAGCTTTAAAATAATTATCTTGTCTGCAGAACAAGATAGTTTCTGTAGTCCTTCTGAGATTTCTGATCCTTGAATTATTTTTTCTCCACAATTCTGGTGATGAGATCATCTTCAAATATAGATTCCAAATGTTGGTATGGCTGCAAAAGCAGGCATGTGATTTGTGGGTCTATCTACAAAATGAAAATACATAACCCCTTGCCCCAAAATATTTAAGAATTTCAATGTCTGTGTAAGAACTATGAGCCCTGTTATTATAAGCAGAGGTCCCTGGGGGGGGGGTTCTTCTGAGAACCACAACTCTTCACAGTCTTGGATGCACAGATCACTTATGTCTCAATTTCTTGCATAGGTCTGGCAGAGCACTTGTTCACAAAAGTAGCTAACTTCAGGGTCTGTAGGTATCAAGCAGGCAGTTAGAGGTAGGGCAAGTTTTATAATAACCTCCAAGGCATCTAAGAACATAGCCTAATACTTGGCAACCCTGTTAATCACAAGTGGCCTTTGATCTCAAGATTCACACTGACCTGATGAGCAGTCAAGCATTCTAGTTTCTATCCTAAAGTTAGTTTTACAGCTTCCTTTGTTAGCATAGCTGTAGATGCTACTGCTCTCAGGCAGGGTGGACATCAAACAGGCATCCCATCTCACTTTTCTGAAAAGTATGGCACTAAAAAGTATGCTAAAGTTCTTATCTTAGGCTTGGGTCAAGGCAGAGGAACAAATCTTTTCTTAAGTCAGGTATTTTATAATACTATGAAGCATGATCTACCTGTTAGCTAATTAGATCTGGGGTGGAGGGGAACCTGGCATAGTCCCAACAGGTAAAACCTGTTTTGACCTTCATTGGAATTAGAGAACTGCCTCAAATTTTGCTAATAAATCCTCCTAGTAAGGGATTAGGACACTGAGGAAAAATTAGAAATTCATGGTTAAGCATTCAGCCTTCAAAATGATACATCAGAGCAAGAGTAAAGAATCTCCAACCAGGAGTTTCTTTGACCACAAGTATGACTATCAATCTAAAGGAGGATATTACCCAGGGTTTCTCATAGGAAATGGTAATACTCTCAGATAGGAGCATTGTAGGGGCCCTCCAGCCTCTTCAGAGCAGGAAATGAGGATTTTGGCTGGCCTATCCCCTCTCTGGGAGCAGTGGCCGTAAACCCTTCATGCCATGAGTTAGGCACATTGGCTGCCTCACATTCAGAGCAAGGTTTAGGCAGTAGCTTGTTGTAGTCATGTGCCCAGTGTCTAGAATTCTTGTGCTTAAAACAGGAACTTTGGCTGCCCTTGGGTTTTCTCTTAGATGACTTGCATGAGTTCGAAGCATTGCCAATCGTGACAGCTATAATCTTGGCTTTTCTATTTTGACCCTTCCAGATCCCAACTATTGAACACGGAAAAGGCCACGTCCGTAAATTGGATTATAGGTATCTGGAAGGTCATCTGAAGTTTCTTCATTAAACGGATGGCAGAGACCCATACCTCCCTGAGAGACAGGTGGAGATCTGAGCATGAGATTGTTAAAGATATTTCTCTCTTCCTAGAGGCCACTCTAAATACCATTATTTCTGGGCTTTTCCTGAGATAAAGGGTCACAAAAGCCTGAACATAAAGGATTTCACTTTACCTTTTATGTTTTAAGCAGAAATAATTTAACTGAAAAAGTCTCTCTGTCTTCCTCTCTCTCTCTCTCTCTTTGGTCTTTTTTGAGATAGGGCCTCACTATGCAGTTCAGGCTGATCTTGAGCTCACTCTGTAACCCAGGCTGGTCTTGAACTTGCAACAATCCTCCAGCCTCAGCATTCCAAGTGCTGGAATCACAGGCATGTGCCACTACACTTGGCAAGTCTCATAATTTAAACTATCATCCCATTTCCACCTTTCACTGTTTCTTAATTCACACTGAACTTGAACGGTAGATAAGCAGTTCTCTTATCATACCAATGAAATCTTATTTGCAACAGTAGATAAGATATTCCTTTTTTTAACTGTCAGGGTCAAACCTTTCCCAGTGATTATGCATATGACCTAGTGGCAAAGTTGGTAGAATCAGCAGGGCATGGTTCATGAGGTTTTCCATGGCTCACTTTGGGGCTCACAGAGAGAGATAACTAGTTCTCAGGTCCTTAAAATGGCATCCCCTGCAGAAGGAGGAGACCTGATGAACTCACAAAACATCCTTTGTGAGGCTCAAGTATTCACTAGACAAATATCTCTGTCCAAAGATAAAATTGATGCTGCCATCTTTCATAGAAGCATAGAGGAAAAAGCGCTACTGAGGGCCTTTTGTCTTCATATGGAGACTCACTAACTCCTTAGCTAGAAGAGGTTGAGCCACTTGATAGCTCTACCTAGCTCTTCAGAATTCCTCTGAGATCAGGGTGGGGCCCCTCCTGACAGGTATCCCTCTGCCTTGTTGAGCTATTTCATGGCTCTTTAAGTAGGGTGGAGCCACTAGAGAAACATCTGTTGCATTTATCTGATAGTAAAAATTTCAGTACTTTGTTTAAGATAGAAGCCTCTTTATTTTCAAGAAAAAGACCCTTTAAAAACCCTAGTATTACAAGCAGCTGAGTTAGATAGAAGTATTATAAGAAGTCAGACAGGGCTGGGCCCTCGAAAGAGCCAGTGCAGAAGGCCAGATACCTTGCAACTGTAGGGCAGACTGACATCTCCACTGTGGGCCAGGCCTCAAAACAAAAGATAAAACAAATGCACCCACTTACTTCCTGAGGATAAGCATCAGGGATTGATATTCTAAATAGCTCTCTATCACCCTGAGGAAGCAAGAAGGAGTCACTAACTCAGCCTGTCTACAGGAAAAACCCCTGTTTTGTATTCATGCCTGCTTTCTATGAGACTCACTTTCCCATTTGTCCCCAATTTAATCAATTTTACCTGAGCAATTACACTCATAAGCTTATTGGTTGGCCGTAGTTCTGTCCCACCTTATGCCCACCTTGTGAGTTCCCATGTTTTCCCCACCTTAAACCTGCCTGAATTTGTGGTTTTGCTCTATAAAAGTCTCTAGCAAAGACAGAGTCTGTGACATCTCACTTGGGACCCCTTCTGTCTCTTTCTCAGATAGAAGCTTTCTTTTTCCTCTATAAATATATTCTTCTCTTTACCTCCTTGGTTCTTAAAATTCATTCTTCAATTTTAGGAAACACAAACTCGTACTGGTCATCTAATAATAGGCTGGGAGTTTCTATCCCCTCTATCACTAAGAACAAGGATGACTCTACCTTTGACTCAGAGTCATTTGAGTTAAGCTTCCCTGCTGTTTGTTCTGCTCAGACTATCAGGCATGTGTTTCTAAATTACCTGTATTTTGTTAGAAGAAACAAGGAAGGGAAACAAATATAGCATGGATCCACATGGTTCCAAAACAGGTGGACAGTCACTTGACAAGGCAGGATGGCAGTGAGTCACATGATGAGACAAGCCGGTGACCCTGATTAGATATGCTGGGAAGGAAATGGCCTTGAGCTGGAAAAGTACACATGAGACTTTGAGCACAAAAAGGAGTAAACTGGGGTAGGTGGCTTCTCAGGCAGTTACCAAAGTACCAATAGCTTTTTTCCCCCTAAAGGGTGAGTAAGTTGAACAAAGTATCCTGAAGAGCAGAAGAGCAGACACAAAAGGGCTTAATAACAGTCTTGCTGGCTATTTAACTCATGGCCATGGAGTGACCACTAATGGGGAAAAAAATAAAAAGAGAGAAAAAGAGGAGATAAATTTGAAGTGCATCTGTAGCTTCCTAGGACTGGAAGAAAAATACAGAGGTTATCTATTCCCCTCTGCCTCCCACAGGGTGGGAAAAGCAGGAAATAATTCCTGGGGCCAGGGGAAGTCTCCTGAGCTCCCCAGCCTAAGGGAGAGAGACAGAAAGACAGGAAGGTGGGGGAATGTAGCATTTTAGAGAGAAACAAACGACAAAAAAATGTGCCCAGAGTGCCTTACCTGTTATCCTGGCTGGCTAAGGCAAGTATGTTCAAAATCCAGTCACACAATCTCTCATTTTTAGGGTTTCCTTAACCCTTAGTTCCCATTCCAGGAAAAAAATTTTTTTTCCCTCGTATTATATCTAAAATGAAATTTTATTTACTGTCTTCTAACCGTGCTTTTCAATTTTAATTTGCATACAATCACCTTATTTTGTGGAATCTTGTTAAAATACAGCTTCAGTCAGGCAAGGTTACAACGCCATAGAGAGCAGGACAGTGAGTTCAACACCAGCTGGGTAACTTAGTGGGATCCTGTCTCAACATAACATTTTAAAGGGCAGTACAGTATTTGCCTAGCATGCATGAGGCCCTGGGTTCAATCCTTGGTACTAAAAAAAAAGTTGCTTCCGATTCTGCAGGCCTGGAGTGCGCATTTGTAACAGGCATCTAGATAACACTGGTTGTTACCTGCTGCTGATCTGAGGACATTCTGACTAGTAAGGCTGTTTTGATCTCCTTAGATCTGTCCTCTTTTGTTTTATTCCCTTTAAAATAAAAAAAAAAAGAGAAAGAAACCAGAGACTCTTAACTAAGTGTCTTTGTTTCCAAGGGAGATTATAATGCTTTGCAGTGGGATTAGAACCAGCAAGATGATCAAGATGAATGACAAATTCATAGTCTCAAATCCTCAGGCATGGTGATAAATGCAAAAATGTTACTGTTTTGCAATACTTACCCTTCCCTTAACCCAAGTGGGATAAAACACTCACACTAGAGTGTTACCTCCCCCACCCACTTCCTCCTTTTGGGATTGAGTCCTGGCTGGGTTAATTTAGGAAATTGTTCACAGCCTGGAATGCCAATTTCCTTTTCTCTGAAATGGGATCAGTAGTGCTCAGCTCACATGGCCTTTCAAATGGATCAAATAAGATAATGTAATGAAATGTCTCTGGAAAAGATTGGTACAGTCTTTGAATCCCAGCAAGACTCTATCAGGACAGGAAAAAAAATAACTGCCTGGGGGATGGCAGCTGGTAACTGCAGAAGGGAAACAGCTGCCGGAAGCTGACTCCTACCATACATTTTCATTATCTCTGTCAAAAATATTTGACTTCTGGCTTCCAGTCTGGCATGTAAGAAGCTTAGGAATCACCACTCCATTCTAAAGGCAAGAAAAAGAAAAGCTTAACAAACTGAATAAGCAACAACTCTGCTTAGGTCCATTAGAGCAGTGAAGTTACGTGACAAACTGCTGTCCCCTAAACTGGAAGACAGGTAGATCTGATACAGTCACAACGCCCTGAAACATGAACTTTCAGCAAGTCCTGGGGTTAGAAAACTAGAACTGTAATTGACAACTGCTAGATGAACAGTGTGGACATTTCTGAGAGTTAAAAACTCCATGGGGATGCAGTTCATACGGGGGTCCCCACTCCTATGTGAGTGTTAGTTTTAGGATTTGTAGTTAAGTCCTCATAGTGTAAGTCTGAGAAACAACTTCTTTGATCTTGGGAGAAGGAGGGCAAATAGAACCACTCTGAAATATGCCAAACCGTTTTGTTCTAGCTCAGGTCTAACCTCACGAGAAATTTTCTTACCAGGAGCTAACTTGCTAGGCTGTTATCAAAGCCTAATCTGCCAGTAGGAAGGGAGATCCAACAGTAGTTCCTTTTAACTTTCAGGGTGGTAACAGGAAAGGCTGCAACTCCAGACCCTTGCTGCTAACGGGGAGGTGCAGGTTGGTGTCCCTCACAGCCGAGGACATGGGCTTCCTGAAAGACTCAGACCTGCTCATAAGACTCTAGATGCTCCGCACCCATCCCCCACGGCAGTACCACGTTCACTTCAGTTCCTTGTGCATCATGTCCACCTGTCAATGAAAACTGCATGATGTACTAAAATTCAAAAGTTTGAAGAGACTACACAATCACCAAGACCATCGTCATATATGGTAAGGACGTTAGATCCTTTCATACCACATATTGCAAAAATCTACAATCAGGATGCTAAGGGGTTTCATGGAAAAAGTGGACATAGAAGAATAGATAGGTAATCTAAAGAGAGATAAACAATGAAGGAAAGCCTTAAAAATACTGCAGATAAGTATCACTACCAAAAATGAAGAATGTTTTTAAAGAATCCTCAGTAGATGGGACATGCTGAGGGAAGGGGCTCTGAACTTGAAGATGTAACACTAAAAATTTCAAAACTGAAAAGCAAAGAGAAAAATGACTGATTAAAAAGAATCCAAGAGCTGTGAAGCAGAGATAAAATTTATAAATGCATGAAATTCCAACACCAGGAGAAGAGCAAAACAGAAGCAACATTTGAATCAATATGACTGGGAATTTTCTCCAAATTAATGTCAAGCACTAAACCACAGGTCCAGGAAGCTCAGAAAACAGCAAGCTTTGATACACAAGAAAAAAAAAACCCTACATATAGGCTTGTTCAAGCTTCAGAAGACCAAACATAAAGAATAAATCTTGAAAGAAACCAGAGGGAAAAACAAAGAATTAGAGCCAACTTTCAGACACTGTGCAAAGTTAGAGAGTGGCATTAATATCTAGAGTTAAGAGAAAAATTCACAATTTACAATTCTGTGTCCAGTGAAATTATCCTTCAAAAGTGAAGGACAGCCATGTGCAGTGGTCCATACCTGTAATCCTAGCACTCGGGAGGCTGAGGCAAGAGGACTGCCAGGAGTTTGAAGGCAGCCTGGGATATGTAATGAGTTAAAGGCCAACCTAAACAGTGTAGCAAGATCTTGTCTCAAAAAGTAGAACAAAATAAAAGTGAAGTAGTAATAGAATTATTCTGGAAATAGAATTATTAGGCTGCATCAGTAACAAGCATCAAGGGATTTATTCAGTATCTGTACCAACTGTGACTTTTGATACATTTTTATGCACACAAATCAGGATATGGATGAGAAACTCAGCAAATGGAAATGTTAAAATAGTCAATTAAAAACCTGGGACATAAAGAAATAATAAATAAAAACCATAACTGAGAGTTTCAGCAACGGAATTGAAAAAATTTAAGATAATAAAGAAAGCACTGAGAGTTATGGGATACCATGAAATAATTTTCATATCATAGTGTTCCAGGAGAAGAGAAAGGAAAAGACACTGAAAAGCTTATTCAAGGGCTAAGTCTATAGCTTAATGGTAGAGTACTTGTTGAACATGCGCTACCAAAAACAAATCTAAGCAAACCTTTTTCGATGAAAATAATTGCAGGAAACTTTCTAAATCCTGGAAAAATATAGAACTGCTAATGTATTTGAGTAGGATAGGTTATCTCTGTGACATAATTGGTCATGAGTACAAGACAAAACTCTAAAAGTGCACAAAAAATAATTTATAGTACAATCCTCAGTAGAATTATAGGAGTCGTCTCAGCAGAAACATTATAGGCCAACAGAGAACGAGATGATACATTCAAAGTCCTTAAAGGAAAAACAGTCAACTAAGAATATTATACCAAGCAAAACTGTCCTTCAAAAAAGAAGAGGAAATAATGACTTTCCAAGAAACAAAACTGGATAAATTCATCACCACCAGTGAGCAGGCACAACTATATAGTGCTCACATCAGATAAAGTAGAGTTTAAAAAAAGACAAAGAACGTAACTAATGATACAGGCATCCATTTAACAAGAAGGAGTACATGTATAAATACCGTATAGTCTCCCTAGTGTAAGAAATGGTAAGAGTACATAAGATTTTATGGTAATCATGGTTCACCATTATATTGCTTTGAAGTCTTACGTTTTCATTCATTGGTTGAAATGATTTTATTCTGTTTTGTTTGATCTTATTATACGTGATGGTATGAATAGTTACTTTGAACAAAAGACAATATGGCAGCCATTGCTGATTTAATATCATCTTGCTCTGAAGTCCTACTATGCTCTTGTTTTTCTATTACTATTTGTTCTATCATGTTATGTCTTATTGGATTTTAATATGTATGATAGTATAAATAAATTTTTTATGGAAAATGAAAAAAAAACAAGAAGGCGTGACAGTTGTATATGTGCATGGTGTTTAAGCACTCAATTAGGTGAGGCAAACATTAGATTTAAAAAGAAAGACTCTAATACAAGGGCAGTAAAGGACCTAACCACCATCAATGGGATAATCATCCAGGCAAAGAAAATCAATAAAGAAACATTGCAGTTAAAATGTACTATAGATCACATGGGTCTAAGAGACATTAACAGAATTTCTCTTTTCTGCTCTGTGATTGAATCCAGGCCCTTATGTGTGCTACACAAGCATGCTACCACTGAGGTGCATCCCAACCCTTTTCATTTTATTTAAAAACTTTGTATGTTTGAGACAGGATCTCACTATGTCACCCAGGGAGGCTTCAAACTTATGATCCTCCAGCTTCCACTTCCTGAGTAGCTGGGATTACAGGGATGTGCTACCATGCCCAGTCAGATCACCTGATTCAGCAGGTGCAGAATACACATTATTCTCATTGGTACCTGAAATGGTCTCTAAGATAGAGCACGATAGACCACAGAAAAGTCTTGACAAATTACAAAAATTGAAACCATAGTATGCATCTTCTTTGACCAAAGTGGAATGAAAGTAGAAATAAAAAAACAAGAAGAACTTTAGACATTGCATGAATGCATGGAAATTAAACAACATAATCTTGAACAACAAATGGGTCAATGAAGAGCTCAAAAGGGCAATTCAAAATTTTTCTTGAAATGTATGGAAATGAAAATACAACATACCAAAAATGATGGGATAGAGCAACATTATTGCTAAGAGAGAAATTTATGACAATAAAAAGTTTTCAAATACATTATCAACTAGTGATTTCTTACCATTTATCTTTTTTAAAAAATTCTGTAATATTTCTACCCTTTTTCTGTTTTTTTTCTCTTAAAAAAAAAGATTTCAAATACAAAAACCTAATGGTACAATTCAAGGAACTAGAAAAGCCAGAAAAAAAACCCAAAACGAGGAGAGGGATAGAAATAACAAAGAGCAGATCAGAAATAAAATAGAGACTAAAAACAAAAGAAGGCACAATAAAATATGAAAGACTGACAAGATAAAAGCTGTTTTTTGAAAATGTAACAAGCCTTTAGCTAGACTAAGCAGTTGCAGGAGCATGAGCAGAGCTAGAAGACATGTTAGGTAAAATAGATACAGAAAGACAGACATTATATGTTCTCATTTAAATGCAGAATCTAAAATGTTGTCAAAGAAATGGAGGATAGAATAGTGGTTATTGGAGCCCAGGAAGCCTGTTGGGGAGGAAGGGATGGATAGGTAGTGGGTACAGGGATGATGCTGGATAGGAAGAATAATTTTTAATATTCTCTAGCAGAGTATGAAAGTAATGCTAGACAAATTAATTGAATATTTGAAATGGCTAGTAGAGAGGATTTTGAATGTTCCTACACAAATGATGCATGTCTGAGGTGATAATGTGCCTATTACCATGATCTGATTAATACACATTGTACACAATTACTGAAATGTCACTCTGTAGGCCACTGCTACGGTCTGATCTGAAACGTCCTCCCATGGTCAGTGTGTTAATGGCTTGGTCTTCAAGCCATGGTGCTACTGGAAGGTGGAGGAGTTCTTAAGAAGTGAGGCTTTGTGCGAGGAAGTCACATCCCTGGGGATGTACCCTTGCTGGAGACTGTGGGACTCTGGCATGTCTTTCTGTCTTTTGCTTCCCAACCATGAGGGGAATGGCTCTCCTCCACCGTATGTTCAAAATGTTCCACCAGAGGCCAAAGTAACGGGGCCAATCGGCCATGGACTGAAAGCTCCAAAACTGTGAACCAAATAAACCTTTTCTCTTTATAAGATGATTGTCACAAATGTTTGTTACAGTCATGGAAGGTTGATTAACACACCCCATAAATATGTGCAATTCTATGTGTTTCTATATATTATTCTCCTCCTCCTCTTTCTCTCTCCACCTTTTTTTTAAAAATAGTAGTGGGGATTGAACCAGAGCCTTTGCTCTAAAGAACACCTCCAGCCTTTTTTACTTTTGAGATCAGGGTCTGTTAAATTGACCATGATGCCCTTAATCTTGTGATTCTCCTACCACAGCCTCATGAAAAGCTAGGACTGATTACAGGCACATGTCACCAGACCTGTCCAAAGCAAAATCTATCTTAAGAAGGTAAATAACTGTGAAAGAAATAGCTGATAAAAGACTGTTATCCAAGATACATAAAACCTCTTAAATCTCAGTAATAAAAATGAAAAATGTGATTAAAGATGAGCAAAACAGCTGAACATACATTTTATCAAGGTAAATACACAAAAAAGAGCATAAGAGAAGATACTCGGATTGTATATTGAAAAGTGCAAATTAAAGCAGCAAAATATAATTATACAGTTATTGGAATGACCAAAATCCCAAACACTGACGGCAGTGTTGGTGATGGTGTGCAGCTACATGAATTCACATTCATTGCTGCTGGGAATGCGAAATGGCACAACCACTTTCCAAGAGAGTTTGGCAGTTTCTTATAAAACTAAATGGTTCCTAGCATGGTATCCAGCAACTGTGCTCTGTATCTACCCAAATGAATTGAAAACCTGCTCACAAACATTTTTATTCATAACTGCCACAAATTTCAGAGCAAACATCTTGGTTCAGTAGGTGAGTGGATAAGAAAACTCCTAGTTCTAGATAATGAAACAAAGAAAGGAATTATAAGACCACAAAAAGAATGACGACAATGCATAATGTATGTACCATTGTTGCCCCCTGATTGTTGTGTTTTGAAATTTTTTTAAATTTTGTTTTCTTGTTTTCTCTTTGAAATAAGATGGATTTGAACAAAAAAAGGAAAAAACAAGGAACAAACTTAAAGACATATTGTTAAGCGAGAGAAGTCAATTTAAAGAGACCACTCACTATATGATTCCAAGTACATCATTTTGGAAAAAACAAAGCTGGGGAGACAGTGAAAAAACTAGTGGCCTCTAAGAGTTGAGTGGAAGGGCTGATAGGCAGAGCACAGAAGGGTTTTAGTATAGAGAAGCTATTCAGTATGTAACATAATGGTGGGCACATGTCACACATTTGTCAAAACCCATAGAAGACACAACACCAAGAGTGGAATCTAAAGTGAACTCTACACTTCAGCTGATAATGATGTACTACATTAGGTTCACTAGAGTAACACATGTACTAGGGTATCGCCTGATGTTCATATGGGTGTGTGTGCATGTGGGGAAAGAGCCATGTGAAAACTTTCCATCCTTCTCAACTTTGTCGTGGGCCATTAACTGTACTGCCAGCTGCTGGAGAGGCTGAGGAAGGTGGATCACAAGTCTGAGGCCAGCATGGACCATTTAGTGAGAGTGTGTCTATAAATAAAATAGCAATAGCTGGGGCTGTATCTCAGCACAAGGGCACTTGTTTAAGCATATGTGAGGCTCTGGATTCAATCACCAGTACCACAAAACCAAATGGCCTTGGACTGGTGAAAGGTTAAACTATGGTACATGTATGCAGTGAAATACTACTGAACAGTTAAAAGGAACTATTGATACATGAGAGGACACAGGTGAACTTAAATGTATTACACTATGTGGAAGAAGACAGGCTTGAGTGTCTATATGCTGTATGGTTTCATCTGCATGACATTCTAAACACACAGCATTATGGGAACATAGATCAGTGACTGCCAGGAGCCAAGGAAGGTTTGAACATCAAAAGACAGGTGGCAAGTTTGGGGATCGATTTGATATTGGAAGTGGTTATTCTGTTGGGTGTGTTTGTCAAAACTCATAGAACTGTAGACTGAAAATGAAGAATGTTAATGTACAGATATTAGACCTGAAGAAATAGGACTTTGAAAAAAGATCTTTAAAAAAAAGAGCTTGGTTTGGGGAAAATGGTTCACAAAGCAAAGTTATCATACGGCCAATATTATCTTAGTAACTCAAGCCAATGAAAACTTCTTCCCTGAGTGACTTGGAACTTTGTGCTGATCCAGAATGAGATATTGTAATTACCATTAATTAATTTACAATTTAATTAAATGTTTATTGTTGTTGTGGATTATATGTAGATGTTAATCCAAAGCCTCATGTTCTCATAGGTGGGGATTTTGGGAGCAATTGTATCATAGGTTCATGATACTAGTTTAGTCCACAGATTAGTTTAATATAGTTCTCAGTGTGCATAAAAAATTTACTCAAGTGGAAAGATATTGGAGATCACGAATTAACAATGGTTAATTCTGCATACTTCCCTAAGGTAAAAATGGAATCTTGAGATTATGGTACCACTCTTTTGAGACTTCACACTAACTCACAATGGGCCATCTTCTTCCACCCACTAAGTCTAAACTAAGACTGCCAAGAAGAAAATGAACACTGCAGAACAAGATTCTTCTTAGCATAAGATCATCTCTGCCCTTTTGAGTCATCCCAGGATTATCCATTGCCTGCAGTGTCATTAACCTCTTGACTCTTCTGCCGACCTGGAATCTTCCACTAGCCCCTCCTATCATGGTATAAACCCTTTGCGTTGTACATACCCAATAAATAGTGGCTGGTTTGGAGCATCTGGGTCTTTGCCCATCCTGAGGCATTGACCTCCTGGTCCCCCATCATGCATTACTAAATTTTTCTCTGTTTCTTATTTCATCCGTTGGCCATAACCGTTATGCAGGCAGTTGGGGATGTTGGCCAGGTCCCCAATACTTGCCACCTGAACAGGGACACTAATTAGGGAAGATCCACCTGAGCGGAAAGAAGAGGATGGAGGCGGTGAGATGACTCCACAGGATGAAGCTGGGGATCTCCAAAGAGTAAGTGGAAGGTAAAGCACTTAAGTTTTCAATTAGCTGGGATAATGGGGCAAAATTTTTCAGTAAAAGAGCAAAAATACATACAGTTGTTGTTTGTTACTGAAGCAGGCCAGAGCTCAAATCAACACCCACAGATTGACAAAAAATGTACAAAAAATTGTTAAATATAACTTGGGGTTTCTGCAGGTGGGAATCTTAGATATTCAAACTTGCAATAAGGTGGAAGAAAATTTAAAGAGGTCACGGCAGAGGAGAAACTGTTTCTCCTGAGACCTTTTCACCTTGAATCTTGGTAAAATCTGTTATAGGTCTATTAAGTACTAGTACCCCCAAAGTTTCTGTTTTAGAACAAGAACAGGGGGAATAAATAAGTAAAATGCCACCTGCTGTGCCCTGGCTCAGACTCAGAGCCAGGGGAGGCTTTTGATAACCCCCAGCCTGTGCCTCCCGACTATTTAAAACATTCTAAACCTTGTTTGTCTAAATGCCAGCAGGCTGTTGTTGTTTCCCTGTGTTGGTTAGATCTGTTCTAAATAATCAAAATTCACTTGTTCCTGGACATTGGGTGTTTGACTTTCAATCACTTTAAAAAAAAATTAAAATAACTGAGCTCAGGGACCATGCACCATAGATTCATTTGTGGACCGAATCAATGTCTTCATCTCAGTACGAAGTAGTGATTCCTGCTTTAAAATCACTGTTAATGTGAAGGGAATGATTGATTATGATGCTATTTCACAACTAGAATTGTACTATTAAAAAAAATGCTTAGAATTGCTTCATGTTTAGATTTCTTTGTCCTAAAGAAGCAATCCTTTACTTGTTTCCAAGTGTCAATGTGAGCCACAGGAAACAGATACCTATGCCCTGAAGGCATCCACTATCACTGAACCTGAGACTACTCATCCTTGACCTTTAGAAGCTGAGGACAGGTTTCCAAGACAACTTTAATCAAAGCCTCATCCACTATTTCTGAGCCTGAGGCCTCCCCTACTTGCATCTTGAGGGTGGAGCTTCTGGGCCAACCTTAATTGAAACCTTTACCGTCACAGGCTGTACCCATCCACAGGTGATTTTGTTCAAGCTTCTCAGGGACACTATC
Source organism: Hydrochoerus hydrochaeris (assembly GCA_004027455.1). Lineage (NCBI taxonomy): Eukaryota > Metazoa > Chordata > Mammalia > Rodentia > Hydrochaeridae > Hydrochoerus > Hydrochoerus hydrochaeris. Next base: position 29,384 of record PVLA01008124.1, read on the forward strand.
CCTTGTAGAAAGTAAATGGGGAATTTAGAACTACCCCTGTCTATGTGTCCTTTTCTCTCTGTGACCTAAAAACAAATCAGAATGAGAAATTAAAGCCTAAAGGATAGTTGGAACCCTTCCATTTTCTTTCTCTCTCTTTTAAAATGTTAAAACAGCCATTCAAATTCTTTGATTATTGGTTTAATTTTGCTTGACAATACAGCTGGAGCCAATCATTATTTCTGTTTCTAGAGACATGCTTTGCTAAGGACTGTAGATTCTTGCCTGGAAAAAAGCTCTTAAATCTGAGATGGTTTGAATCTGGTTCTTGGGCCATACACAGAATCACTCTTCTGTTCCTTCACTATCCTGGCCCTGAGAAATAACAGTATAAAACAGTATTTAATCCTAGGCAACTCTCTCCTCCATGGATGCTTGAATTAAGGACAAATTTCCAGAATGATGTTTCCTTCCTTTGGGCCCTTTCAGACTAAAATGAATGTTCACTTATCTCTGGGTTATATTAAAAAAACAAGTCTAGACATAGTCTTCTAGCTCTCAAAATATAAATGTACATACAAGTTTTAGTCCAAGTTTATCTTCCTTTTAGTCCCTGCATTTGGCTATCAAACTGAAATTTAGATATTCCAGTCATATAAACCATCAGCCTTGTAGCTGTCTTTTTTTTTTATTTAAAAAAGAGAAAAGTCAGAAAAGAAGAACAAAAAGCAAAAGGCATAAACAACAACAGCAATTCAAAACAATAACAATATGTTTTCAAAACAGAATGGAAAAAAATTTAACAATGGTTGTTATATTGCATATTGTTCTCTTTTTTTTCAAAGAAAGAAAAGAAAATTAAAGAAAATAGAAAAACAGAAAAGAAGAGTAGAATAATATCTAACTCAAAAAATTATCATCATAGAATTGCTAGTTGATGCATTATTCATTGTCGTTTTAAAAAATAGTTGCCAAAGTCACAAAATCAAAGCATAAAAATATGGAATACTTCATGAATTTGCATGTCATTCTTGCACAGGGGCCATGCTCATCTTCTCTGTATTGTTCCAATTTTAGTATATGTGCTGCTGAAGTGAGCACTCGGAGATGTCTTTGCTGTCTTTACTTTCACAGTATAAAAGATTTTATTCCTTCTGATTCTTACTACAAGAGATCTCTGTTAATTGACCTACAAAAAGATTCTGATTAGTCTATTTACATTTAAAAACATAAAACAATAAAAGAATCATCATGATTAAAATTGGCCAAATATATTTGAGTGTACTCTGGTTTTGTGATGTGTTTGTTAAGCTGTGTATATCTTTCTAATCTGCACAAATCATCTATGTATGTTTCTTGGTTTGTTATATCCATAAACAGCTATTTTTATTCAGCTCAATAATTTTTCATCTTTTTCATTTGCATTTTTGGATCATTTGTTCAAAATTTCATATGGATTATAGACCTAAAAGCACCCATCCACCTGAATTGCCAGCTAGTCAAAATGATGCTATACTTGGTTATGTAAATTTAATGTATACTGTTGTTTATGTATCACGACTTGAGTCTCTCATTGTTGAAAAATACTGTGTTAAATGTTGTGATAGGGTTTTCATAAGTCATCAAAAATTTATTAAGATAATTAGACAATTTGGAGAGATAAGTTGATGTTCTCAAAGCTGTATGACTATATTTGAATAAATGTAATTTTAATTTGGACATTAAAAAAAGGAAACAAGATAATGAAGCAAAAATCCTTTGGGGTATGGAAAACTATTGGATAGGACTCCCTATGGATGACTAAAGAAGCAGCTACCTGGAAAAAATCATTAGCCAGTCTTTGTTCATCAGTGGGAGACCCCAATAATCTCCATAGCCTTATGGGAGACACCTTAATGTTATTTAAAAATGTTATTGTTATATGTTTACAGTGGTCATCATCAAAAGGTTAAGTTTTCTAGAAGTAATATGATAAAGTTTTTTCATAAAAGATACTCTTGGTACAAAACTAAATTAAGAAATCAAGGTTTTCATATGGCTGTGGCAATTGACTCTTGTTCTTGTGCAGGATTTAGCAGTCTTCCAAAATGTAAAACACATATTGTTTAGGGTGATAAACTTTCTTTCAGATTCAGACCTCTGCCTTTAACAAAAACTTATGTGATGTATGTCCCACCAAAGGGCAACAAGGTAGGTAAAAATATTTTATGTGTTAGATAAGGATGATTGACTAAAAGGGATATTTTATGTCAAAATGGCAATTCAAGATGTTACAAAATGTCATAATTGTCACACTATAGTTTATAGATTTTTAAAATGAGAATTAAACAAAAGAGGACAGATCTAAGCAGATCAGAACAGAACAATGTAAGCAACACAGCACTTCACAACAAGACAATTGGATATTAACAGTAACTATCATAATGTCTCTTTCTTTGAAATAGTTGAGCTTAACTTTAGACACAATAATGTCAAACATAACAAAATAGAATAAAACCACTCAAGAGAATGAAAGTATTACAAGGCATTCTGAACCAAATAACCGAAGATGAACAATGGCTGCTACATTATCTCATTTTCCATAAAAATTTTGTTTATACTATCATACATATTAAAATCCAATTAGATACAACATGATAGAACCAATGGTAATAGAAAAACAAGAGCATGGTAGGACTTCAGAACAAGATGATATTAAATCAGCAATGGCTGCCATATTGTCTTGTCTTCAAAGTAACTATTCATACCATCACATATATTAAGATTAAACAAAACAATAAAACCATTCCAACCAATGAATGAAAAAATAAGACTTCAAAACAGTATAATGGTGAACCATGATTTCCATAAGGTCTTCTGTACTCTTACCATTTCTTACACTAGGGAGACTATACGGTATTTATGCATGTGAGTTTGATTTATTTCACTTATGAGTATAGATTCAAGTTGCATCCATTTATTTATAAATATCTCAATGTGATCATTCTTTATAGCTGAGTAGTACTCCATTGTATAAAAGTACCACAATTTTTTAATCCATTCCTCGGTTGATGGGCACTTAGGTTGTTTCCAATATCTGGCTATTACAAATTGTGCCCCTATAAACATGGATGCACATATATCACTGTGGTAATATGTTTTCAGATCATCTAGGAATATACCTAAGAGTGGAATAGCTGGGTCAAATAGAACCTCCAACCCCAGCTTTTTGAGGAATCTCCAGACTGACCTCCACAGTGGTTGCACCAGTACCAACAGTGCAGAAGAGTTCCTTTTCCCCCACAGCCTCTCCAGCGTTTGTTTTTGGTAGTTTTGTTGATCCTGGCCATTCTTTCTGGAGTGAGGTGGTATCTCAGTGTGGTTTTAATTTGCATTTCTCTAATGACCAAAGATAATGAATCTTTTTTCATGTATTTATTTGCCATTCATATTTCTTCATCTGAGAACCGTGTGTTCATCTTGGGTGCCCATTTTTGGATTGGGTCTTTCAATTTTGGGGATCTGATTTTTTTAAATTCTTTACAAGTTCTAGACAGAAGTCCTTTGTCTGAGGGACAGTTCACTAAGATTTTTTTCCCAGTTTGTAGGTTTTCTTTACACTCTGCTGGAGATTTCTTTGAACATGCAGAAACTCTTCAATAAGACGTGATCCCAGTTATTGATTCTGGGAAGTATTTCCCATGCAGTTTGGTTCTTGTTCATGAATTCTCTACCTACCCCTATGCCTTCAAGATTTTTACCTACTTTGTCTTGCAACAGATTTAGTTTTTCTGTTTTAATATTTAGATCTTTGATCCTTTTGAAGTTTAGTTTAGTACATGGTGATAGGTATGTGTCTAATTTTAGTTTTGGGCATATGTTTTTTAGTTTTAGTTTTTGGCATATGTTTTTCCAGCACCATTTATTAAAGAGACTGTCATTCTTCCAGTGAACATGCTTGGCCCCTTTATCAAAGATAAGGTGTTGAGTGTGTTAGTAGTTGTATCTTCTAATCTATTCCGTTGATCTTCAGGTCTGTTTTTATTCCTATACCATGTTGATTTTATTACAGTAGCTTTGTAGTACAACTTCAAGTCTGGGATTGTGATGTCTCCTGCCTTGGCTTTGCTGCTTAGAATTGCCTTTGCTATTCTAGGTCTCTTCTGGTTCAAGATGAATTTTAGGAGTGATTTCTCTAGATCTATGAGGTATGTTAGTGGTATTTTCATAGGCATTGCTTTGAATGTGTATAACAATTTTAGGTGAATGGCCATTTTCACAATATTTATTCTTCCTATTCATGAACAAGGGATGTCTTTCCATTTTCTTAGGTCCTGTTTGATTTCTTTTTTGGGGGTATTATAATTTTCCCTGTACAACTCTTTTACATCTTTCATTAGATTAATTCCTAAGTATTTCATCTTTTTGGATGCTAGTGTGAAGGGTGTGGCTTCTCTTATTTCTCTCTTTGTGATTTTGTTGTTAGTGTATAAGAATGCTATTGATTTTTGAGTATTGACTTTGTATCCAGCTACATTGCTGAATTTATTTATTATATCTAGGAGACTTTCAATGGAGGTTTTGGGGTCTTCTATGTAGAGTATCATGTCATCTGCAAATGATGATAATTTAACTTCTTCTTTTCCTATCTTTATTCCTTTTATTTCTCTCTCTTGTCTAATTGCTCTGGCTAGTATTTCCAGTACTATATTGAATAGGAGTGGTGATAAGGGACATCCTTGTCTTGTGCCTGATTTCAAGGTAAAGGCTTTCATTTTTTGACCATTTAATATGACACTGGCTGTTGGTTTGTCTTAGATGGCCTTTATCATATTGAGGTAAAGACCATCTATTCCAATTCTCTATAAGGTTCTTATCATGAATGGGTGTTAGATCTTATGAAAACCTTTTCTGCATCTATAGAAATGATCATGTGATTCTTGCTTTTGGCTCTATTGATATGGTAGATTACATTTATTGATTTATGTATGTTGAACCATCCTTGCATGCCTGGGATGAATCCCACTTGGTCATAGTGTATAATCTTCTTGATGATTTGCTGCATCCTGTTTACCAATATTTTATTGAGCATTTTTGCATCTATATTCATTAGGGAGACTGGCCTGTAGTTCTCTTTTTTAGTTGGGTCTTTCTCAGATTTTGGTACTAGAGTGATATTTGCTTCCAAGAATAACTTAGGGAGAATTGCTTCCCTTTCAATTTCATTGAAGAGTTTGAGGAGTTTCAGCATTAAGTCTTCTTTGTATTTCTTGTAGAATTCTGCAGTGAATCTGTCTGGGCCTGGGCTTTTCTTTGTTGGTAGGGACTTGATTACATTTTCAATTTTATTAATAGAAACTGGGTTATTCAACAGTCTTACATCTTCTTGATCCAACTTTGGTGGTTCATATATGTTTCTAGGAATCTGTCCATTGCTACTGTGTTATTGAGCCTATGAGAGTAGAAGTTTTTGAAGTAGTTGTTGATGACCTTCTGTATTTCCACAGGGTTGGTAGTGATTTCTCCTTTTTCATTCTGTGTTGCATGAATTTGAGTCTTTTCTTTCCTTTTTAAAATTAGGTTGGCTAGTGGCTTGTCAATTTTATTTATTCTTTCAAAGAACCAACTCTTTGATTCATTGATTCTTTGAATTGCTTTCTTAGTCTCTATTGCATTAATTTCTGCTCTGATCTTTTTAATTTTCTCCCTTCTTTTGGCTTTGGGCTTGGCTTGCTCTTCTTTTTGTAGATGTTTCAGGTGTAATATCAGGTTGTTTATTTGTGTTTGTTCTGTTTTCCTAATGTGGGAACTCAGTGCAATAAATTTTCCTCTGAGGACTGCTTTCATTGCATCCCACAGGTTCTGGTAAGTTGTATTTGTATTTTCATGTTCTTGTAGATATTGTTTAATTTCTTCTTTAATTTCCTCTGTGACCCACTGATTGCTCAAGAGTGTATTATTTAATTTCCATGTGTTTGTGGGGGTTTTGCAGTTACTTTTATCATTAATTTCCAGTTTCATGGTGCTATGATCTGATAACATGCATGGAATAATTTCAATTCTTTTGCATTTACTTAAATATGTTCTGTGGGTTAGTATATGGTATATTTTAGAGAATGTCCTATGTATTGGTGAGAAGAATGTATATCCTAATGTTGTTGGATGGAACACTCTGTATAACACTCTGTATACGTCTATCAAATCCATTTGTTCACAGATGTGATTCAGTTCTGTTGTTTCTTTGCTGATTTTCTGTCTAGTTGATCTATCCCTTTGTGTCAATGGTGTGTTAAGGTCTCCTATTATAATTGTGTTATTGCCTATTTGATTTTTCATTTCTGTTAATACTTGCTTTGTGTAGTTGGGTGCTCTGGAATTTGGTGCATATATATTTAAGATTGTTATCTCTTCCTCTTTCAGTTTTCCCCTAACTAGTATGTAGTGACCTTCTTTATCTCTTTGGACCATTCTTGGTTTGAAGTTCACAGGGTCTTCAAACAGAATAGCTATCCCTGCTTTTTTTTTTTTTGAGTTCTTGTTGA
>PVLA01008124.1:35983-93642 GCA_004027455.1 Hydrochoerus hydrochaeris
TCCATTCTGCCAGTCTGTTTCTTTTAATTGGTGAATTGAGGCCATTTACATTAATGGTTATAACTGTCATATATTGGTTTATTGTTGACATGTTATCTTTCTGATGTTGTATCTTAGCTTTCCATTCTGTTTAATTGTCTGTCTTGCTTAGTGGTTTTTTCCTATGTGTATCTAGAATGTCTTTCAGTATTCTTTGTAGATTTGGTTTGGTGATCATGAAGTTCTTCAGCTGTTCTTCGTCATGGAAGTATCTTATTTCTCCATCCATTTTGAAGGACAGTTTTGCAGGGTACATCAGTCTGGGTTGAAAGTCGCTTTCTTAAAGGATCTGAAAAACTTCACTCCATGCTCTTCTTGACTTCATTGTTTGTGTTGAGAAGTCTGCTGTGATTCTCATAGGCTTTCCTTTATAGGTGACCTGTCTCTTCTCTCTAACAGCTTTTAATATTCTGTTCTTATGTTGGATTTCTGGGATGGTGATTATTATATGTCTAGGTATAGTTTTGTTTTGGTTATGGCTATTTGGAGTTCTATATGCCTCACTAATCTATATGTCAGTTTCCATACTCATGTTTGGGAATTTTTCAGCTATTACTTCTGTAAATAGTCTCTTGATATCATTTATGTTGTCCCTTTCTTTTTCTTTCATCCCTATTAATCTCATATTGTTTTTCTTTGCATCATCTTGTGGCTGTTGAATTGTTATTTCCTGATTTCTTGTTATTGTTAGAAGATCTTTCCTTTCCTGTTCACTAGCTGCAATCTTATCTTCAAGGTCTGAGTTTCTATCTTCACTTTCGTTGAGGTGGTTTTTGCAACTCTCATTAGAGTTTTTGATTTCCTGTATATCTCTTTGAATCTGCTTAATACATTCTGTTTGTCTCTTAAACTGTTCATTCAGGGATTCTATCATTTTTCTTTGTTCCTCTAATTGTTTAGCTGTGTCTTTGTTGGATGCATTTAGTATTTCTTTCACTACTTTTATGATTTCTTCTTTTACCTGGGAGAATATTTCTGATTTGAGTTTGCTCATAGCTTCCCATACTTGCTTCTTTATTTCAGTTGATATCATTTCAGGTGTATGTGTAGTACTTTCTTCTATGTACATGGCTCCTATGTTTTCTTGGGATGGGCTGGAGCTTTGAGATTGCATTTTGGTCTTTCATTTTGTCATTTTCCTATATTTCCATGTTTCCAGTGATTTTCCAAAGCTTTCTCTGGATGTGTTGGAAATCACCTCCTTAGCCCTCTGCTACTGGGACTCACTTGGCTTTGGCTCCCCTTGTGTGGTGGGTCTGGCTCCCCTGGTTGAATGAAGGTTACTGGGCACAGTCCACTCAAGCCTGCAGAAGCTCTAGCGCCTAGTCCAGTGAGCTAAGGGGGCTGTGTAGGCACCCAGCCGCTGGGATTGATGGTGCCAAACTTTTCCAGGCCTGCCCTGCTGAGCTGCAACTTGCCTCGTGGCATGGTGCCAGCTTGGCTCCCCCTTCAGCGGGCCTGGATCCCCTGGTTGAATCTATAGATGGTTTTTATTTCTAGTTTTTTCTGTGAAATATGTAGCTATCAACATTCTACAGAGATTTAAATACTAGGACATCCATGGTTGATAAAAAATAATAGTTCTAATTTTTATGTTCCAAGGTACTTGATATTTGGAGAAGGTAGTAATGTTAAGCTTACTGCCTTATTACACTGTAATGTTATCAATATTTTCTTCTGGATGTTGAACAACTGAGATTTGGCGACCAAAACCTGGAAATATAGATAGGCTAGGAGAACAGCCAATATTTTGGCTCCAGCCCTCTGAGGTTAATGAGGAGCCAGGATATAAGAGAACTTCTTCAGTGACATCCCATAACTCTGTGAGTTCCTGATCTTCTGATCAGGGAGAATATGGGACCACAAAAAACTCTGATCTACAATATGTACTGTTCCTAAGGAGAATCACCACAGCTTCTTCTCTGGCACTAAGGAGAATCACCAGAAGAAGAAAGCTTTCCCAAGCTTTCCCAGAAAATAACTTGGTCAAGCTGTGGCCATGATTCATCCTGATGACTGACACTGTCAAGACCTGAGAGACTCTCCATGGTTCCAAGGCAAATCCTGAAGAGACTTAACTGACCATGACAGAGAGCAGAAAGTTAATTTTAATTATTACAGGTCTCAATTTAACTTGGTCTTGAACATCCTGCAGAAAAGTATAATCAAAAGATATATTAAAAATGTCATAATAAATTAGATACAGGAAGGGGCTCCAATCTTTAACCTCTTCTGGTAGTTTCTAACTATCCCAGTAATTGGCAAGTGTTATGGGCAGTTGAGAATGAATTACAATAATATCTGTAAGAAATTCTAACTGGTGCTATTACAAAAACAAAAAGGGGGATATATTGGAGAACATGAATTCACAGGAGCTAATTTTATGTACTTCCCTAAGGGATAAATGGAAGCTTGGGATTATGGCATCACCCTTTAGAGACTTTCCATTAACTCTTGGGATGGGCCATCCTCTCCTACCCACTAAGACTAAACTAAGACTACTAAGATAAAAAAGACTCCAGAGCAAGATCTTTCTTAGCATAAGACCATTTATGCACTCTAGAAGGTCTTGAGACCTTCTAGGATTATCCACTGCCTGCTAAGTTATCACCTCTGAATCTTCCACTAGCCCCTCCTGTCACTGTATACATTCATGGCATTGTACACACCCAATAAATAGTGACTGGTTTGGAGTATCTGGGTCTTTTCCCACCCTGAGGCATTGATCTCCCAGCCCCCCATCGTGCATTCCTAAATTTGTCTCTGCTTCTTATGTTATCCAGTGGCCATACCCCTTTACAGGCAGTTGGGGATCTTGGCCAGGTCTCTGGTAGAAAAACCCATCCTGGGTGTGGGTGGTACCATCCTATGGCCTTATAGCCTGGATGGAATAAAAAAGAAGAAGAATGAAAGCTCCGCTTCTTCTTTTCTGCCATGCCATGGACTGTTTCTCCCCTGCCATGCATTGGAGTCAGCTGATAATGAACTGAAACATCTAGAAACTGTGGGCTAACCTTTCCTTTTTTAACTTGTGATGTTGGGATTTTGTCCCAGAAACAAGAAAGTGACTATGACGATTGTACTTTTTAGATGCCAGAGGGTGGAGAGAACAAAAAGATCTAGCTCTTATTTATAGGAAACTCACAATCTGGCAAAGGAAGGAAGAAAATGACAGAGACATGATCATTACCTTTTGATAATAAAGCATGAGTACAGTCATAGGTGATTAAGGATGAGGGTATAATTTAAGAAAAGTGGCATTCATGATTCTGTCCTTGTATAAAATCACTGCACCTACATGGACCTGGGTGGTCTGGATCAATCACTTGACAAGATCCTATCACAGGACACGGTAAGTACAAGATGTTTGAGGCTGAAAGAACATGGCAGAGTGATTTATAGAAAACTTATGTTAGTAAGTAAAAAGAATATGCTCTAAGGTAATGTTAAACAATATAGTACAGCAAATACATAAACTAGTGCCATACTCATTTATTATGAAGTATCATGTGTATTACATAATTGCATTATATTTGTATACAACTGGCAATGTGATAGGTTTGTTTACACCAGCATCACTTCAAACACATGAGTAATATGTTGTGCTCTGACACTACAGTGACTGTGGTGTCACCAGGTGATAGAAATTTTTCAGACCAATATAATCTTATGGGACCACCATCATATGTGTGGACTATTGTTGATAGAAAACTTGCTATGCAGTGCTGAACACATTTAGACTCTTCATATATGCATGACTAAAAGTTCAAGCTCTGTAAATAATACCCTATTTGTGGGTATGCAGTAGCAGGAACATGTGGGTGACATATGCAAGCATTCACTGAATGGGTGTGATTCTAAACACTGGCCGAAGTCTCAGTGCAACCCCCTGAGCTAGGCAGTGCCATATCATCATCCTTCAGAGATCAGACAATGGTAGACTCAGAGAAAAATTGGTTTCTTTGCTGAGTGTCACATAGTGAATAAAGGACAGAAAAGGGATTTAGCTCCTGGCAGGACTCCTAACCACAACAGTGTATACCAAAGCTGGAGAGAAAAGTTATTACTACTCTCCATACGGAAACTGAATGACAGAACTGAGGCTCAGTTTCCCCATCATCAAAGACAGAAAGTGAGCCATGAGCAGAGAGATTAAGAATGCAAAATTCTGCTCAAAGCAGATGAAATTTCTTCTTTAGTGTTCACCATTTATCTCCCTCCTGTTGCTAAAATAATAATTACAGAAAATGAAAGTGAAAAAGAACCAGTGAAAATGCCTACATAACATTTTAAAAATGTATCCATATTCTTACCATACAGAAGTAAACAGTTAATATTTTTGCATATTTTCTTCTAGTCTTTTAAAAATAAGTTTTATTGAATTCATACTTAAATATAATTTTGTATTCTTCTTTTTCACTTAAATCAGAACATAAACTCATCATCTTAAGTGACTGCATAATAGTCTATGACAGGGATATTACATGATTTATGAACTGTGCTTTCACAGTTAGATATTTAGGTTGTTTCCAAAATTTTCACTATTATAAATAACCCACTGTGAACATTCTAGTCCATAAATCTGTGTGTGAACTACTGTGTATTATTTTGGGATGGTTTCCCAGAAATGTAATTAGTAGGTTGAATGTCATGAATATTTTAAAGATTATGTAGAGAAGTAGAATTCTTTATAAATAGCACACACATTCTTCACAAACAAATGAAAGGGCTTCTTAGGGGGTCAAAATTTGTATATGTGTTTGCCCCCACATATAAGGGTGAAGAAAGAGGAGTGGATGTGAGAGACAGAACTGGGATTTTTCTGACTGCTTGCTTTTGAATGATCCACTTCACTTTTCCTCTTAAGAGCTACCTCCCACATTTTTGGGATACTTGCTGATTAAATATGAATCAACAGAATGCCAGCAAATGGCATTTCATGTGTGAGTTTCATATGTCTTTTGTAAGATTTTCTCACAGAATCATGCATGCCACCTCAGCATGTCTTCCTTGGCACACAACTGTCACTGTCATTATCTCCCAGCTCCTGAGTGAGATGGATTGGAGGTGGCTGTTTCCATTTCCAGATCATTAATCAGAAATTCAGTCTTAGAGAGGAGTGACTTACTAGAAGTCACAGAGGATGGACAGGGCATTGGGACCAGTATTTTGAGACTGTAGCTTCTAATTATGCAATGGATTTGTCCCTTGCTCCAAATTCTTGTGTTGAAGCCCTAACCACCAGTGAGATTCTATTTTAAGTTAGAACTTATAAAGATGTCATAAAAGTTAAATGGATTCACAAGGTGGGGTCCTACTCTGGTAGAACTTGTGTGTTCTTTTAAGGAGTGGGGGAAATGTCGAAACTATACTGTGCTCCTCTGCTCCTACCACAAACAGTTGGAGTCATGAAGAGAAGCAACTCCAAGACAAAATGGCCAAAGAGCCCTCACCAGAAACCAGTCCTGATGGCATCTTGATCTTGGACTTCTAAACTTTCAAAACTGTGAGAAAATCCTAGTGGTGATGCCTTTGGGAGGTCAATGCAGGACTGTGAGTTTTAACCCCAGCACCCAGCAGGGCAGGATTGTGTGTTTCAGGTCAAACTGGATTACATAGCAAGTCTGAGGTCATCTCTGAATTCCACAATGAGAACTTGACCAAAAATAAATGCATAAGTCAATGTGAGAAAACAAATTTCTATTGGTTTAAGACAGCCAGTTTGTGGTGTTTTGTTACAGCACCCTCAGCAGATGAATAGAAATTTTGCTACTGAGAAGCAGGGTGCTCCTGTAACAGTTTGGAAAGGACATTGGAACTATAAGTGGAGGTTAGATGAGCTTAGAGCTACACACAGTAGACAGGGTCTAGGTTGCCTTGGAGGAACTGTTGATAGAAATGCAGCTAAGGACATTTCTGGAATGGACTAATGAGCTAAAGAGAACTGTAGAGAAAGCTTTTGTAATTTTGGTGATGTTTTTATTTTATTTATTTATGTATTTGTTTATTTGGAGACAGGGTCTTGCTATGCAGTTCAGGCTGAACTTGGGCTTACTAGGTAGCCCAAGATGGCCTTGAACTCACAGCAATCTCTCTGCCTCAGCCTCCCAAGTGCTGGGATTACAGGTATGTGCAGCACTGGTAGTCTTGGAGAAAGCATATATTATGAGCATAATGATGGTAGAAATGTATAGCCCTTGGAGCATAAAACTAATTTTGTCATTAAGGTACATAAATGTGGGTCTGTCAGACCCATGTTTGTTCTTCAGACTATTTCTACTGATGAATTATTAATTTTTAATTTTATGCATTTTATTGTATTAAACAATAAGTACTTAACAGGTAAAAGATCACAGAAATAAAGTATTGAGTTTTTAATATGTACTGTTTATAAAAAAGTGTCAAAAATTTCAACATCAACTGGCTTTTGGTGTATACAGTTTAAAAAAGAACATCAGAAATAAATTCCCACATAAACAATAATGAAAATACCAATATTAGTGTACAAAAAAAATCTTCACTTCAATGACCACACCTAAAGCAGTCTGCGCATGTGACAAAAGCACATTCCATATACATGCATCATGTACACTGATAGATAGCACGTGTCTTTTGCTTTCTTGGCCTTTTTGTAGGACACATTTGACATCTCAGTGGTCTTGCTGTTTTTCAGGAGGTTCTTATTGAATTATACAGTGGATAGTTGACAGGAACATAAAATATCAATAAAATAAATTATTAAAATTTTAATATGTATCGTGTGTTTAGAATAGACACTGACATTTTTACATCTGCTGTGTACTTGCTTACAAAACCTAAAAGATAACATAAAAAATACCAGTAGAACTCTACATCAAAAATAAGCTTTGCTTCCGCTGTCACACCCCCGGCTGTCTTCACACATGACAACTGCATGTTCCATGCACACATCTCACTTGCACTGACAGTACATATGCTTAGCTTTTGCTTTCCTGTGTGACAGTCTTGTCACCTCTCTTCTCTTCCTGTTTTGTCAGGAGCTTCCTACTGTATGTACAATGTACATTTACCAGAAAAACAAGATGTCAATAAAATACAGTATCAAATATGTAATGAGTGCTTAGAATAGACATCAGTAGTTGCACATTGGCTGCTTACTTACAAAACTTAACTCAAAAATAAAAACCTATAAAAACTACATTATAAACACAAAAGTCTACAATAGAATAAGCTTTGTTTCAACTGTCACACCCAAAGCAGTCTTCACACATGACAACTGTATGTTCTATATACAAATATTGCTTACACTGATAGCACTTATATTTTGTTTTCCTGTGCTTTCTTGTGGGGCACATGACATCTTTTTTGTTTTCCTGTTGTTGTAGTAGGTCTTTGTGGTGCTGTGCCTGCCTGTTTACCTGTCAGCTCACCACTGTACTGTTGTACCCTGAAAATCAAAGATCAAAAATTATGAAAAAAAGATAAAAGGCCAAGACGTCTTGAAGGAAAAAGGAGTGCTTTATTTAGGCTGGTACCCAATGACACAGAGTGCAGGTGGAATTTATACTGCTGTGTAACTAGGCTAAGATTTGGAGTGGTTTATAAAGGGAAAAACCACAAAGGTGTCAGGGAGCAAAGGGCAAATTGTCCCGAGAGACAGGCTTATTTTTCTTCACAGGAAGGTTTGCTCATCAGCACATCTGCACATTGTTGGAGTGCCAGGACATCCTGTTGTTTGCCTAGGGTCACAGTGCAGTGCTTGTGGTTAGGCCTGTTCCGGGGATACAGCTCTGGGTGGGCTATGTTGGGGAATCAATGGGAAACAAAGTACTGGGGGTTGTGCAGGAGACATACAGGAAATACAAAGTTCAATTTAGAACAAAGGCTACAGTGCACACAGAACGGAATGGTGGTGCTTGAGTTAGGTTACCACATTCCCCACTGATTTTAGTCAGTGAGCCAAATCTTTGCCTCATGGATTAGTCTGAAGGTACCAATTTATAACCTTGAGTCTCTAAGATCATTAGCTTAACTGCTTGTATTTGGCTCTTAACATGAGACACCAGTTTATTAATGATACAGGGACCAATAGTTACACTGACCAAGAGAATTAATACAGGTCCTATAGCTGACAATATAAGAGTAGTCAGCCATGGGGAATATGAGAACCATCGCTCAAACCAATTTTGTTCTGTCAGTTGTGCCCGCTACCATTCCTGTAACCGTTTCTTAAGGGCAGCCATGTTTTGCCTGATGATTCCAGAATGGTTGGTATATAGACAGCAGGTTTCTCCTAAGGCCAAACAGAGACCTCTTTCTTTTAGAAAAAGAAGGTCCAAGCCTTGGCGGTTTTGTAAAACCATTTCGGCTAAGGAGCTTAGAGAATCTTCTAATTTAGATACAGAGTTGCCAAGGCTAGCTGGGTCTCGGTTAATGAGTGTAGTGAGGTGTCTGTAGTTTTGGTCTCCTACTATGAAACTAGATATACTTAATCCTACTGATCCAGCCATCTCAATTCCAAGTAACACATTTCCAAGCATAACAGAAGAATTCCTTCTCGGGTGAGTATGAACAATACTGAGAGTATAATCTCATTTTAATGGAAACATTTTGCAGTAAAGGTTCACCAGTCTATGAATAAGTCTACCAAAACTGATCTAATACTGTCAAATTCTGAACAGATTTGTTTCTTTTCAAACCTGTTATTTGCAGGTATGATAAATCAAGGCAAATAAAATTCACATCCCCTTGATCTTTCTACAACTTACTGCACACCCTCAAGTTGAGCTTTTCCTGTCTTCTTTCACATTCTGGCACAGCCAGACATTTGACTTGAAGACAAAACCACTGTCTTTGTCACTCTTTTTTTTTTTAACTTATTACCAGTCACTTACCTTCCTCTCGCTTTTCAGAGAACATTAAAACTTTCAACAAAATCCTTGAAGTGATTTTCTTTCAGTAGTCTAAAATATATTGAATCATTTCATGTATTTTCACCACCTTAAAATGCTACACTTTAAAAACTGTAATTTTTTAAACTGGCTTGGTTTCACTTGGTAAAGTCAATACGATTTAAAAAACCCACAAATATATATATACATACACACACACACACACACACACACATTTTTATCAGAAAGAAAAATACTTTTTAAAGACATGCCAATTGAAAGTCACCAAAGTAAAAAATAAAAGCAAATACTAAAAACTGCTAAATAATTGACAGGATAAATGAATGAAAAATGAGGAATGTGCATGGAAAAAAATAGCTTAACATAATATAAAGCATTCCAGTTGATAAAACAGAAAACTTACTAAATTTTATGGTTTGTTTTCCAAGGAAGCTACATTTCACTGCAAATTTTAAATACTTCAAACATATTTCATGCAAATTTTAGGTGGCAATATAAAAATTTTAAATTTTGCATGCAAGGCTTAACAAAGAATGCTGGTAGAATTCCAGTATTTGGAAAATTCTGAATTTTGGCATATACTGTAAATATCACAGTTGATTGTACTGAAAAGTCATGATGAATCTACAATCAGAAAAACTCATTAATTTCATACGTATTTCATCTGATTAAAAATATGAGGCTTGCATGTTCTAAATAATCCAAGAAAATCTTTTTTAAAAGGCCACAATTTAACTGTAATCTGCATACCTTTAGCTGCCATTAAAAAATAAAATAAAATTTAAAAAGAAAGGAAAAACAACCCCAGATCTTTGGAAGCCAGACTGCATTCAACGTCCCTTTACACTCTTGGATAATTGTAAACCATCAGTGGGGCCCTATTCAGTAGAATACAAAGGTCTAGGGTTACGACACAGTGAACAGTGGTGTTGGCTGCCAGTTTCTCCCCAGTATTATAGTCTGTTATTACCCAAGTCCCATAAGCAGGGTTGTGAACAGGGCCTTGCAGGGCTCCCAAAGGGAAGCCACAAACAAGCAACAACATCAGGAGCATTAAGTTATCTTAGGCTTTAGAAGATCCTTAGAGGGGTGTACAGTCCTCTTATCTGGAGGGTGGTCATTGTCAGATGTTGGGACCGATTTGATGTGCGTGTAGTGAATCCAGATGGGCTTTCCAGAGACCTTGACCACCCTGAGGACGAGGCTCAAGGGATTCCCCGTTTGATGAGGACTAACGTTCCGGGGTCAGCAGCAGGTTGGTCATCCCTTGAAGAGGCCTCAGGTGCTGGGTGCTGTTGTCTGAATAAGCAGTGAATTGAAGTCAGGATGGGCTGAAGTGCCTGGAAGGACTTAATAAGGTCCTGGTTAGCAAGATCAGCAAGCTTTTCCTCAGATATCTTAGGGCTGAGGGGTGGAAGTCTCCCATATAGTGCCTCAAAAGGGGAAATTCTAGCAACATAGGGAGTACAACGCGTGCGCAAGAGGGCAAAAGGAAGGAGACTCACCCAGTTTTCGCCAGTTTCTAAGGCCATTTTAGTTATCACCATTTTTAAAGTCTTATTCATCCTTTCTACTTGTCCTGAGCTTTGAGGCCGGTAAGCACAATGAAGTTTCCAATCAACCCGTAAAGCCTGGGTTAACTTTTGAGTTATTTGGGCTGTGAAAGCCGGGCCACTGTCGGATCCCGTAGATAAGGGGAGGCCAAATCGCGGAATGATCTCAGATAGAAGCTTTTTACTACTACCAAAGCTGACTCAGACCTAGTGGGGAAAGTTCTACCCATCCAGTAAAGATGTCCACCATGACCAACAGGTATTTGTGACCTTGCAGTCCGGGTTCTCCCATGTCTGTGAAATCCATTTCCCAATGTTCTCCCAGCTTAGCTTCTCGATGGTGGGTGGTCTCAATTTGCAGCTGACATTTTGGATTTACAAGTTGACATTGTAGGCATCTGAGGCTTGCAGACTGGGCTAGTTTGGACAGCTGGGGAATGAAGAAGCGGTGCCGAAAGAGGGTTACCAGTTTCGATCCCCCCAAATGGGGAAACTATGGGCTTGCTGGATAAGCTCCTGTCCGAGTGCCTCAGGCAATAGTACCCACTTATCAGGCAGTTGATACCAGCCTCCAGGAATGTTGGGCTTTGCATGAAGCTGGGCTGCCAGGTGTAGGTCCTTCTGAGTATATACTGGCTCTGACAAAGTGAGGGGAATCAGCAATAATGTTGGGGCCGTATCAGTCCCCACTGATTTTGTGGCTGCTTTCTGGGCAGTAGCATCTGCTAGACTGTTCCCTCGTGTAACAGGATCATCTCCCATCTGGTGGGCTTTACAATGAGTGATGGCAACCTTTTCTGGCATCCAGATGGCTGCTAGTAGGTCCAATACTTGGGGGCATTTTTGATCTTTTGTCCCCCTGAAGTCAATAGGCCTTGTTCTTGATAAGTAGCCCCATGAATGTTGGCCATTACAAATGCATATCTGCTATCAGTACAAATATTAACCTGTTTTCCTTCTGCAAATTTAAGAGCCTCAGTGAGGGCAAAGAGCTCAGCCTTCTGTGCAGATGCTCCTGGTTCTAAGGCTGCTCCCATAAGACTTGGGACTTGGTGGTAACCACTGCTCCTGCGACCTGCTTACCTTGATGGATATAGCTGCTTCTGTCAGAGAAGTATGAGGGGGCCCTGGGCAGGGGCACATTAGTTAAGTCCGGTCGGAGACTTTGAAGATGATCAGTTACCTCAGTGCAGTCCTGTAGAGGTGCAGAGGGTCGTCATCAGGCAGCAGCGTGGCAGGGTTTAAAGCTGTGGTGGTCTTATAGCTAACAGTGGCAGGGCCCAGAAGGAAGGCCTGATAGTGCATAATTCTGGAGTTGGATAACCAATGGCTCGGTGGGGCCTTAATAAGGGTTTCCAGTGAATGAGAGGAAACAACTGTGAGTCTCTGTCCAAAGGTTAATTTTTGGGCTTCCTTTACCAACAAGGCCATCGAGGTGACCACTCGCAGGCAAGGTGGCCAGCCAGCAGCCACATTATCAAGTCTCTTGGAGAGATAGGCCACTGGTCTCTGCCAGAGTCCTAGGCTTTGAGTCAACACTCCCTTTGCTATGTTCCTTTTTTTATCTACATAGAGGGCAAAGGGCTTCTGTAAGTCAGGCAGGGCTAGCACAGGTGCCTCAATGAGGGCTGCTTCAGCTGATTGAAGGCCTGATCTTGGATATCAGTCCACTCCAAAGGCTCTTGAGTAGCTCCCCTCAGTGAATCATAGAGAGGTTGTGCTATTTCTGCAAAGTTGACAGTCCAGAGCCTACAGTATCCTACAGCTCCCAGAAACTCTCGTACTTGCTTCTTTGTTTTGGAAACAGGGATCTGTTGAATAGCCTGTATCCTTTGAGAAGATAGGGTCCTTTTTCCTTCCTGAATTTGGTACACCAGGTAAGACACACGTTGTTGACAAAGCTGAGCCTTTTTAGCAGAAACTTTGTACCCCAGTCTGCTTAAAGCCCATAAAAGTCCCTCTGTAGCCCTGACTTTCTCAATCTTGGGACAGCAAGGTTTTTGCGTCCTTTTCTATCTTTGCTTTTTGCCTTGGGAAATTCCTGTGCCAATATCCCATTTCTTTACAATAGGCACATTGATTTTTATCCAGTGGAGGCCACTCCTTTCCCTTGTCAGCTGGCTTTGTGACCTTTTCACATAATACTTCTAGCACTTTGGTCAACTTTCTATCATTAACTTCTTGATGATCCTCCCGATTGTCAAACACCCTGTGAGCTATTTCCACTAGCTGTCTAAGGAGCATACCTTCAAATCCCCCAGGCTTTTGTAATTTCTTTTTGATATCAGGGGCTGATTAGGAGACAAAGGCAATATTAATAGCCCTTGTGTTCTCAGGTGTTGCCGGATCTATGGGGGTATAAATACAATAGGCCTCCTGCAACCGTTCCAAATAACCGGAAGGAGATTCATTAGCCAATTGCCTTACCTCTGAGACCTTGGACAGGTTGTGTGGATTTTTCTGGTGGCACCCTTAAGGGCTTGCAGAAAAAACTGGTGATACTGAACGAGAGCCTCCTTAGCTTCAGTGGTGTTGAGATTCCAATTGGGCCGGAACAAAGGGAAACCCGGGTTTAGGCATTCCGGGTCAGAGGACGGGTTTCTGTCTGAGTCAAGCACCACTCTCCGCCCCAGAGTACAAATGCATTTTCTTTCCTCGGCAGTAAACAACACCTGCAATATCTGTTGGCAGGCATCCCAAGTGGGATGATGGTGGAGAAAATGGATTCTAAGAGAGAAATGAAAACTT
Organism: Hydrochoerus hydrochaeris; assembly: GCA_004027455.1. Lineage (NCBI taxonomy): Eukaryota > Metazoa > Chordata > Mammalia > Rodentia > Hydrochaeridae > Hydrochoerus > Hydrochoerus hydrochaeris. The sequence continues at coordinate 49,215 of PVLA01008124.1, forward strand.
GGGGGTCCTTAGAGAAAGGCTGGTTCTATCCCTTCCAGTTGTACAGATTGGAGGTGGAAAAGGGAACATAGGTGAAAATAGGAGCAGCTGGATCTTCAGGATTAGGTATTTCCCATAAAGGCAAAAGGGCGGGGGTAGTGGAGGAGGAGTCAAGCAACTCTGGTCCCTTGTGACCTCTAGTCCAAACAGGGCTAGGAGGCCGGAAAGGGGGCTCTGGGATGGCCCGGGAAGCGGGCTCTATCTCTGGCGAAACCGGCATGGTGGGGGGGGGGCAGAGGGACGATAAGGGGGTGGCAGCGGATCTTTCTCCTTGACTGGAAGAATCAGGCGTGGCTCCGGTCTTGGTTTCACTTTCAATGGGGCCAGTTACAGAGGATCACTGGGCTGCTGCCTGGAAGCCTTAAGAAACCTTTTTAACCAGGAAGGGGAATCATAAATGAGATCAATCCAAATCTGTATATATGCAATTTGGTCAGGATGGATTGGAGGGCCGAAGACCTATCTTTGGAATGCCTCCGCAGTGGCCATATGGAAACTGCCAATCTCTGGCCATTCTGGAGCTCCATGAGGCCACTCCAGAGAGCAAAGTACACGGAGTCTTCCAGTGTGTACAGGTCCTCCATATACTTGGGCTCTCTGCTTAAATTCTCCAAAATGATTAAGAACTAGACTCAGAGGAGTTAGAGACACAGTTGAAGATCCTTGTCCCATAGTAGCTGGAAAGAAAAAGTTGGTTAAACAGACACACAATAAAGCACCACAAAAGACACAGAAGACACAGATAACACACAGAAATGCCTTTCTGTCCATGCTTCAGTGACCTAAAGGGAAATAATAGTTCTTAAATCCAACAGGCAGCATAAGACCTGGAACAGAAGCAAACAACTTAGTTACAAACAGGCAAATGCTCCAAATTCACAAACGGGCAAAACCCCCAAATTCACAAACAGGTAAAAACCCCAAATTCACAAATGATGGGCAGTAACCCCCAGAGGGTGTCCCATTCCAATGCAGAAGGATCTCTTGGCTCATCTGCAGTCCAAATGTGTGCCAAAGTTAAAACAAAACAAAACAAAACAAAACCCCACAAACACATAAATAGAAGATACTTACAGAGCACCAACCCAGATGGAAGAAAAATTTGAGGAGAGGTCTTAAGGGCTAATCCCGGACAAGCCCCCAAATGTTGTGCCCCAAAAATCAAAGATCAAAAGTTATGAAAAAAAGATAAAAGGCCAAGACGTCTTGAAGGAAAAAGGAGTGCTTTATTTAGGCTGGTGCCCAGTGACACAGAGTGCAGGTGGAGTTTACACTGCTGTGCAAGTGGGTTAAGGATTAGAGGGACTTATAAAGGGAAAAACCACAAAAGGGGGTTTGGAAGGCAAGAGGCAGGTTGTTTGGAGAAAATAGGTCCATTTTAGGGGAAAAATTAGCTCATCGGCACACCTGTGCATTCCTGAGGAGACAGGACATCTTGTTGTTTGCCGAGGGTCAAAGTGTGGTGCTTGTGATTAGGTCTGTTCTGGGGATACAGCTCTGGGTGGGCTATGTTGGGGAATCAATGGGAAACAATGCACTGGGGGTTGTGCAGGAGACATACAGGAAATACAAAGTTCAATTTAGAACAAAGGCTATGGCGCATACAGAACAGAATGGCAGCGTGTGAGTTAGGTTACAACAGTACTACACAATTTTTTTACATAGTTCCTTGAGCAGAAATATTTTGTGTTTCCTCTGCTGTAAATGATCTCTTATGAGCTCTAGTCCCAATCCTCTAAGAAAAGTTTCTTTGTGATATTTTGCACTTATTATGTTTTTTTGTAAACTATCAAACTATGCCACACATGTTTAGGATCAAGTAAAACACAACCATTGGTTAATGCTTTATGTTTCAAGTGACATCACAATCGTTGCATAACTCTTCAATATCTGCTCCATGTTTGGTTTTGTTGTTGAAAGTTTCTATCTCAGGCTTCTGTTTTGTCAAGATTTCCCTATCAATATTTCCATCATGGTGAAATGTTGACATTAGCAATAACAGTTTGCTGTTCTTTGCTATGTAGGAGCCCAGTGTTACATCTTTCTGAAATTCAAAGATTGTACTATACAATTCTGTTTTGATTTTGCAACATTTCATTTGGAATTTCTGTTTGTTCTTGGGTACAGTTCTTGCACTGGTCAGCGTGCACTCTCTTAGCAAATGTAACATCAATTATAAAATGGTAAACCAATTGTCCAATGTCCCATTCTGATTAGTTTGAGAGATGACAGAAACAAGTCTGTTCACAATATCATTTGGTTTATTACTATATGAAAAAGGACCTGATAGTGTATTTCCAGGATAAATGTCTAACTTGAAAGGATAATAAGTGTTTGCATCTATAAGGGCATAAATTTTTATACCATATTTTGTTCCATCACTTTTCCATAAGTCTTTTACATTACTGTGATCCCCATGACAAATGTCTACTGAGCACAGCAGACCTATGAATGCTTTAAATTCATCTATTGAAGTATAATAAATACATTTTTGAATACAGCTATTGGTGCATATGGAATATTTTACTTGCATTTCAGATTTTGTTCATTTCACCGCATCTTGTAGCATTTTGCCCGTGACAGTTTCCAACACTCAATGGCAGTGCTGGCATTTTATTCAATACATTTTACTCCTGCCAAGACCTTCACTATATTATCTGACTTAGTTATACTTAGTTGTAACACTGGATTGTTTGTGGCCATTTTGTAACATTTTTACTAGTCAAAGATGTACTCACATAGCTGTTTTCTTCATCATCTAAATCAAGGAGGTCTGCATTCCCTGTGTCTGTATCAGTCCGTTCTTGTTCCATTTCACTGTCAAAGAACTTTGGCTCACACGGCCAATGTCAAAGTTGTCGTTGTCATCATTATCATCAACATTATTGTCATCCTCAACCTGCACCACTCTTATGTTAATGGAAGGATGAATTTTACCATAATGCGTAATCATCATCATCCATGCATGAGTAATCTGATGACTTACTTTTGATGTTCTCCAAAACTCTCAAATCTAGTTTTTCATGTGCCAGTGTACTGAATTGAGCTACTTCTATGAGAAAAATCAAAGAAAACTTTAAACATATACAAAACCTGTTAATCAGAGATTAAGCATAAAGGTGAGTCCAAGTCCTGTACTGCCACTTAGTCATGCACACACTATTTGCTGTTCATCATACCAAGTGGGTAAACACATAGATTGCTTCCCATAGCCCTCAGGAAAATTACTGAGACTCAGGCCATTTACTATAGCACTAACAAATGTACAAATTTACGGTAAAAAAGTAAGGGATGGGTCTGCTGGACCCACGTTTAAGCCTGCAAGGTTAAAGGTGATTCTAGTGAGGGCTCAGGTGGCAATGAGGAACATGTTACTGGAAATACAGGGAAAATAATTCTTGTTATATATAAAGTAGAAAATGATCTGACTGAATTGTGTTCTAGAGTTTTGTCAAAAGTAGAAATTGCCACATGACAAATTTGCATTGTATTTAGCCATGGAGATTCCTAAGTAAATTGTTGAAGGTGTGTCTTGGTTTCTCCTTTCTGCTTATGTGTACAGTATAAGAGGAGAGAGATACACTGAAGGAACTGCTAAGCAAGAAGAAACTAGGATTTGAAGATTTGAAAAATTTGTATCCTATTCATATTACAATAAATGAGAAAGCAGCATGTGAAGAGAATGCCAAGAGTGTGTTTGTCCAGGCTGCTTCCTCCCTTAGGGTTCCAGTTCTGCCTCTCCAAGCTCAGATGCCCTCTCCTCTGGGATTCTGATCTTCTCCACTCCTCCCTGCTCTCGTTGGACAGAAGGAATGGCTCTGGGATTTGTGTCCTGCTGTTTAAAAAAACACAACTCCATACAGCACTTAGTGCTCTGAGACTGGGGGTTGGGTTAACTCTTTCGTGCCTGCCTCCGAGAGTGGGGGGCCCTGGGGATAGCATAGGTGAGTGGCCCGTCACCCAGGGCAACCAGCACGGTGCTAGACAGGATAAAGTGGCCCCTGTGCAGCGAGGGTCCGGTTTAACCCTTAGACACCAAGTCCTCTCCAGGTCGCATCCGCCCGCGCCTGTTCCCCGCCCCGATGCCAGGGAGTCTCTTTCCCGCCGGTCCCCGGTCCCCGGTCCCCGGAGTCCTCTGGTCTCCCGAGAGGCCCGGCCCGCAGGGGTGTCGCCTGCTGCTCCCCCGGCCAGTCCCCCAGCCCCCTCTCCTCCTCGGGCCCCAGGCTGGGCCCGGCCCCGCGGCGGGGCGGGGCGTCTCGGCATTGGGCGGGAGCCGGGCCGCTGGGCTCTTAGGCGGGCCGTGGGCTGCAGAAGCTCGACCCCGCGGTCGGGCCGGGCCGGGAATGGCACAGGGCTTGTGAGCCTGGACCGGGGGCCGCTGCGATGCCCGGGGGCGCCGGCGCCGCCCGGCTGTGCTTGTTGGCGATCGCCCTGCAGCCCCTGCGGCCGCTGGCGGTGCGCGAGCCGGGCTGGATGCGAGGTGAGTGTCGCGGCGCAGGGACGAGGCGGGTGGGCGAGGTGGCCCGGGCCCGGGACGGGGACGGGGACCGGATCCCTGCGCTCCGGCCGCCCCCAGCACTGCGGCCCGGCTTTGTGCCCACGTCGCGCGTCCCGGGAGGCGGTGGACTGGGGGTCCCGGGGCGCGCCGGGAGCAGCCGTGTTGCCGGCCCCCTTCCTTCCTTCCTCCCTCTGTTTTCCGCTCCTCTCTCCACCGCTCCCGTCGCTCGGTTCCCAGGGTCGCTGCTCTGTGCTCCATGCTCCTGGGCTCCGCGGCACCGGCTCCCGGAGCATCCCGAGCGCCCTGGGGACCGCGCGGCGGGTGGAGCGGTGGGTGGTCGCATGGCTCAGTGGGCAGCCCCGACCCTACGCTTCGGAGCCCAGAGCAGGCCGGGACCCTCAGAGTGAAGATCGTCTGGCGCACCCATCGCACTGTTGGGGAACCGAAGCCCACAAGAGAGGTTTGCTCGTGGCCGCGCTGGAAGCAGCCGGGCCCCCTCTTGCTCCTCCCGCGCCCCCCTCTCTTGGCCTCGGTTTCTCCTGCGGTGCCGCACGGGGACCGGGACTCCACGCTTCCAGCTTTGGAGGCGGGAGACCTTGCGCGACTGGTTTCCCGGACACCGCCGCCGCCAGGCCGGTCCTTCGGGGCTGTGCGCAGATCCTGCGCGAGGAACGGACCTTGGGGCGGTGCCCAGACTCTGTCACCACCCCCAGAAAGCGCAGCTTAGCCCGCAGAGACAGGCTGCGCTGACTTCAGACCGCGGCTTGCGGGGACCAACAGGGTTTTCAAACCCAGGGAGCTCGCTGGGGTGGAGGTTGGGCCGCCCCAGTCCCGACCCTGCCGCTCCGGGGCGATTTCCGCATCCTCCTGAAAGGGAAACCGAGGCACGGGGCCTTCACAGCAAGCCCGGGGAAGGAGGCTTTTCTCCGGTGACCTGTGGCTCCTGGAGACAGAGGGACTGCGGTTCTATTCCATCTCTCCAGAATCCAGCAGGAGGCCTGAGTTCGTCTTGTGTGGGAAAAAAAGGGAAAGGAAGGCAGGGAAAGTGAGTTACTGCCCCACTGGGCGCCCTCTGAATCCCCAGGGAACACTTAGCAAGGTAGACTGACTGCAAAATACCCGGGAAGTCATGCAAAATGGAAAAGGAGTCAAATTACCCGTAACCCCTAAATCTACAGTTGCTACTAATATTTTGGGTCCCCCACCCCGGTCTTCTAGTGTTTCTATAAATATATGTTAATAAAATTGGAAACATACCATAAGGTATAGTTTGGTATGTAAATATTTCCCAAATCACTACGTTCTGTATACCCATGGTTTTAACAGCTCTTAAAATCCATCAAGAGACTGCAAAAGCAGGATACTCAAAAGTTAAAAACTTGACTCAGGAATGTGGTAGAGATGCCCTTGCTTCATTGATGCGGTAGTCATGAGGGTGGTAAAGCTGCTTGAAAGGAGGGTTAGAGGAGCAGCATGATACAGGCTTTGGAGAAAGACCCGGAATCTCGTGATTCGGTCAGACTGAAGGGATGGTACAGGAGAACCAGTGTTGTTCTTTGTTATCTTTCTACTGAAACACAATTTTCATCTCTGACCACTAAAAATCTATAGTTGGTATATAACTTCACAGGGTTTAGGCTTTTAGACAATAATAAATAAAAAACCCAAAGGTACATCCCCTGCGGTAAGTCAGTAACCCAGGGGAGGTCTGTTAACCAGTGCTCCAATGTGACACAGTAAAGACGATCTACTTGTCCCTGGTCTGTTTCCAAGTTTCAAAGTTTTTTTCTTAAATGTACTATATGATCCTCCATTGTTGAGACTTTGGATTACTTTTGGTACTTTTTTTTTCTTGATCACCTCATGTCATTTCTTTAAATATTCCATTAACTATTATTGAATCTTTTTTTCGTTGAAAAAAATCTAGACTTATTGGAGCCATGAGGGCAGGGACTATGCCTGTCTTGTGCCCCCATGGGTATAAAGCTCCTGGAAAACCTGGAAAACATTTGGTTAGATAAATAAATGCATTGCTTTTGGTTTTTCCAACTTGACAAGTGTTAGTCTAATGAGATTGTTTTTAGGATATATTTTGATTGCAGATACCTGTGTCGGTTATCTAAAAGGAAAGTTAATAATCAGGCATAATCATAACATTCTAACAGAATAACTACAGCCATCTTTTATTTCACTTATACGTTCTATGCAACTGATGTGCTTGGTTTTGAAATGATAGAATTTGGACTCCTCAGATCCAACCCTTTGGATTTGGCCTATTCCTGTGGAGACTGATTTGCTTTGGTTTTAGGAAATGCTCATTTTAGTAGGATGATCTACAACCAGTGTTTGAAGTCTGCACTGCCTCTCTTCTATGGTTTTAATTCCCTGTCTTGCCCAGGAGAAATCTTACTAGCTATTTCCCCAGGTTGTCAGCAGGAAGCAGATCTGGATGGTGAGAGTGGTTTGGAGAGTGGGAAGGGAAATGCAAATGCAAACTTGTCATTAAGAACCTTGTGTTAATGTAACAGTGCCTTGAGGATTAGAGAGAAATTTCATATTATTCTCCAGTAATGTGGTGAGATGGGCAGGTGAATGTCATTATCTTTAGTGAGAAACTGAAGCTCTCCAGGCGTTGAACCTCTAGAGTATACCCAGAGTCCTACTACTTACTTCATTCTTCTCTGCTGATGTCATTCTAGTCTGAGCCACTGTCCTATCTCCTCAGGTCTCCTGCACGTTTGCAGCCTTGCCTTCCTGCTCTGTACTCTTTCTCGCCACCCTCCCCCATTCTCCACTCAACCTGATACAGATCATGTTACTCTGCATTTGGACGCCCAATGCCTTCCAGGTCTATTTATAATAAAATCCAGACACTTTCCATGGCCTCTGCATTATCAGAGCCAGAGCTGTCTTGGTGTCTACATTTCTTACGGTCTTTCTCTCTCACTCATTTGATTCTAACAAGCTCTACCTTCTGCTTATTCATTAGGCCAAGTCCACTTCTACTTAGCATTGCCTTGGAGTGCTCTTCCCCAGATCTTTGCATGGTACCTTCTGCTGGACCGTTAGGTCTTAATTATGAGTCATCATTGCTGATCATCTTGTTTCAAAATAGGCACTGTCTGCTACCTACTATGGCCCTGTCTTACTTTTTTCAGGGCATTTAGCACCACCTGAGAATGTGTGTTGATTTTTCTGTCTCTCACCTCTAAAGATATACTTAGCACATACAGAAACCTTGTTTGTCCCACTAAAACTGTCTCACTAACACCTGGAAGTGTGTGTGTGGGGGGGATGATCCCATGGGCAGTTCTTTCTGGGTGACAGTGGTTGCAGAAAGTATGAACATAATTGGCTGGGATGTGGAGGTCTGAGACTACCATGGTGTTTGTTTTGCATTGGCAGAAGGAAGTGAGAAAGGCAGCCCCTGGCCACAGCATGAACTCATAATACCTCAGTGGAAGACCTCAGAAAGCCCCGTGAGTGAAGAGGTAAGACTCAGGTTCTCCTTTTCAGAGGCCAGAGTTGAAAACTTGGGTCTGTGAAGCTTGGGTCTCCCTTTCATGCCTCTTCCAGAGAGGCCCAGCTGTCACCACTAGTTCTGTTTCTGGCTCTGTCCTCTTTGGATGGTTTCGGATACCTCATGTGGGGCTTTCCTTTCAGTGTGTGAAGAACATCTAGAACATTTCCAAATGCTATTGGTTAGGAAAATAAAAATGCACATGAATCCTGACATAAAGTAATTACAGATGTGATGATGTCACACAAATCACTTTTGATAGGAATTTATTTACTATTGTGTTCTTGCTGTACTCAATGTGTGCCTTGTTTTATTGGTGGAATAATGTATTTGGAGAGAACAATTTTTAATGTATCATAAAATCCTATAGGCTCCTTGGGCCAGAGCACCAGAAAAATGCACAGGCTGTACCAAGGAACAAAGCTGAAAATGTTCTTCTGTTCTTGTAGTAAAGCACTGTGCATGACTGGGATATTCTAACTAGTTCTTGTTTTTGCTGCTCAAGTGAGACTAGCAAAGGAGAAGTGATTGTTGGCATGCTATGTGACCTTCCACTTTCCAAATAACTGGAGTTTTTTATTCATTTATGAAATGGATCTTAGAGGGAATAAGGATGAAGAGAGCGATGGAGAGGGGCTGGTCTCAAAGGTCTCTTCGGGTTCAAATAGCCCGTGATTTATTGGATACATACAGGAGCAAGATTGCGGCAAGAGATATGTCAGGAAAGACTTGAGATAGTGTAAGCATTAAGCCTGGAAAGATGAATGGAAAGGAGAAATGCCCAGAATTCTTTAAGATAAGAGTAATGCAGACAAATCCCCTAATACTTCAACTTGGATTTACTAAGAGAACCTACAGAGAAAATTGCAGGGCAAGGAAAGCAAGGAAGATTTTCATGTGAAAGCAATACATGCATGGAACTCATTTTATCAAGGAAAGGCTGAAAATAGCTTCAGGAAAAGTCTAGACAGATTAATAGATGGCCATCCTAGAGCAGATTATTTTTAAAAATTCAGGTGTTGGATATTTCGATTTACCATTATTGCCTAAGGAATAGATTTGTACTTTTTATAGAGGCTTCTTTGTTCCCTCCAGATGTGGGATGCCCGGCATCCTCAGGAAGGACCTGAGAAACAGAGTAGAGGACTGGATCCTGTCTTTGTTCCTAACAATTGTCTGCTCAGAGCATGGGTCATTGTGTTCTGTAGGAATATTCAGCACAGTGCCTGGCACCATAAATATTTGCTGAATGAAAGATAGAGAGAGGAGAGAGAGAGAGAGAGAGAGTGAGCTGGGATTCTCCAAGGTCACTATGCTCAGTTATGTAATTAATTCATTTATTAAATATGAATTAAACACAATACATTAAATGTTAGACTTTAAGGAGATGCAAAGATACAGGACAGATTCCCAGTAACCTGTGGCGCTATTTATTTAATCTAGTCCTAGAGAGAAAGGACTTCATCCTTGTGAGGGGGGGTGTGAAGAGTGAGTTACCCCTTCCCAGGCTAGAGTTGGAGTTAGGAGAGAAACCTGCCAAGTAGAGCTGACCAGAGAAGCTTTGTAGATCCTTAAAATGCAATTTAATTTTTTACTTTTATCATCATCTGGAAGCCAGGAATGTCTTACTTTAAATGTTAGAGTCTGACCATCTTCCAGATCAGAGAGAATTATTTTTGGATTGCTCACGTAAAATGTAGTGTTAGCATTCCTGTTGCAACTGTGTCCCTTCGGAGGAAAGGTGACAGTGCTTTGATACATGGGCTGTCACTTGGCTGCCTGCCTCTCAGGGAAGGGCATTGCTGCAGCCCAGCTGCTGCCCTCTTTCTCAGATGCCCCCTTGGGGCTGTGTCCCTGGTGCTCAGTGACATTGGGCGAGGCACTGGCTCCAGAACTTTCCAGAATAAAGTGCAAAGGCCCCGTGATGAGAACAGGTGTTGGTGGAGCTAAATCAGGGCCTCAGAAACCAAAAGGGCATCTCTGGGTGGAAGTGACTGGGCATGTATCTTCCCTACCGTGGCTGTGAAATGTTCCTTCTTAAAGCTGGGGAACAGGGCAGTTAGGGAGCAGACAGCCAAGAGCCCTTGGCTGGAATGCTCAGATCTCGTCAGCACTCTCTCGGTCACATGAAAGTCTGGGATGCACAGGCCCTGATGAGTGAGGTAGGCAGCAAGTAAGAAAAGACATGTGCTTAGAAAAGGCAGCCCTGGGCAGAGGCAGCAAAGCAGCCGACCCTCATTCCCAGACTGGCCCAGAGCCAGCTACTGGTGAGCTTTCAAGTCAGCCTTAACAATAGTAGATGCTCCATCCTAGCAAGGACTTCTGTGGATTGAAAGTGTTTTAAGAATTTATCAGTTCCTTGGTTCCCAGTTAGAGAAATCATATTTAATACACACCGAAGAATCTGTGCTGTGTTACGTTGTAAATTTGTAAACATTCTAAGGTAAATGATTTCTTCCTTTTAAAGAAGTTTGGCAGCTTTAACTTGAATTACCAAAGTGTGCAGGTTTATTACGAATTGGCTTTTAAATCTGACAGCTGGGCATGGTGGCTCATGCCTGTAATCCCAGCACTCGGGAGGCTGAGGCAGGAGTTTCACTGTGAGTTTGAGGCCAGTTTGGGCTTCAAAGTGAGTTCAAGGCCAGCCTGAACTGCATAGTAAAACACTGTCTCAAGAAGACAAAAAAATTATTTAAAATTATCTGGAATAATAAAGTAAAAAGAGATAAAAGTCATTTTCATAATGAAAAAAACAATTATAACAATATAGAGATGTGTGAAAGAAAATTTATATTCCTACTACCTAGAAAAACTTTGTAACATTGAGATTTATTTCTCTGTACATTTTCCCCTTTAAATAAAATATACAGTGTTGTAGTTTGAGCCTTTATCATCTAATATTTATTTATCTATTTAGTTATTTCTTTTGATAGAGGATCTTACCATGTAACTCGGGCTGGCCATGAACTCCCTGTTTAGTACAGGCTGGCCTGGAACTCACAACAATCCTCCTGCTGTGGCTTCCTGAGTACTGAGATTACACGTGTGAGCCACCTCGCCCAGCTTATCTGATACTTACTGCATCTACTTTCTCAATCGTTTAAAAATTAAAGTTACCATTTTTAATGACTGTCTAGTAAATCAAAGAAATCAATGATCGTTTAATCATTCTTTTAGTGTAGTGGTGCATCCCATAATCCTGGCACTCAGGAGGCCAAGGCAGGAGGATATTCAAGGATAACTTGGGCTGCTTAGTGAGACCTTCCCTCAAAGAACAAATCAAAATAAAACCAGACAAAGAGCTCTCATGGGAATCCCACTCAGAAACCGCACCCCCTGGCTAGTGTGAGCTTTGCTTCTTTACCTTTATACCTATTAAATAAATTTGCTTGTACCAAAAAACCCAAAAAACCATTCTTTATTTTTGGGTATTTAGGTTTTGCTTCATTATTATAAGTGATAGCTTCTGTGCACAAATCTCTGCCTATGCTTTTATTTGTTCCCTTCGGACAGTTTTTTTTTTTTTTTTTTTTTTTTGGGTACTGAGAATTGAACTCAGGACCTTGTGCTTGCCAGGCAGGCACGGGCCCACTGAACTATCTCTGGCTCATTTCTCCAAAGTCTTGAGTCAAATGGTCTAAACATTTAAAAATTCCTGTTTTATATTGTCAAAACTAGTTTTCAGAGAATTGGTATCACTTTATATTATTATTATAAGTGATACCAACCCTTACTACATCTTCCATTTCCTCTTTTACAATAAAGAGATAATAATCATAACCTTACAAGGGTTTCACAAGGATTAAATGAGTTAATGACTGTAAATAATGAAGCACTGTGCCTCATCACACCCTTGGTGTGTTGGCGCTCTTTTGATAGCAGAATTTTATTTTATGTTTGCCTTCAGCTTGGAAATCACAATCATCCCAGAGGTGGCAACAGAAAAGCACCTCAAACTGAGGTTTTAGAAACCCAAAAGTAGATATATTTTACACATGAGCAGTTTGCTAGCAGCCATAAGTGCTACCCCCCATAATAAGAACATTTAAGATATACAAATGGCCAATGAGTGAAAAACATGTTCAATATCATGGGTAAATTATATAGCTCACCCTCCCAAAAACAACCGCATAAAAAGATATTTTGTTGGTATCACATCCAGGCTCACAAAGTGCAGGTGTCAGAGCTGGCCCTGGAACCTAGGTCTGACTCCTGGGAAACTTATTGTTGGAAACCACATCTTCCTCTGTTTCCCTTGATCTGACTACAGGTCTGCATTTCCACTGTGTCTCAGCTTGCAGTTCCTTTCCTTTGCTTCTCAGGAGAAAGCAGATGGGGGAAGGATTTGGGTGATTCTGGGACTGAGGCCATGTCAGGTCTGGGCTGGAAATGCAATTGACCTTTTCTTGCTTCCTTCCTGTGCAAGCACCCTGCTAGATCCCATGCCTGTCCCTGGGGTCCTTGGTCCCTGCTTTTAAGGAACTGACTTTATTTTCTTGTTGCTTTTAGCATCCCATCAAAGCTGAGCTCAGGGTAACGGCTGAGGGGCGAGAACTGATCCTGGACCTCGAGAAAAATGAGTAAGTGGATTCCTTCGCCTGAGCTGAAAACCGTTAACTTCGATGTCAGTGCTGGACACAAGCAGGTGTTGCTGTTTGGAATGAAGCATTCAGTGGAGCAATTCCAAGCTCTCAACACTTGGTCCCTTTAGGGGAGTATCCTGCAAAGGGAGACTTTCCACAGTCTCTTATTTGCTGTAAAGTTATTGGACTGCTTAACATCTTGCTTACGTTTCCTAAGGCTGCATTTCCGGTGCCTCTGGGAGTTCACAGCAGCACACACACACACACACACACGTGTGTGTGTGTGTGTGTGTGTGTGTGTGTGTGTAAGTCAGTTAGGGAAGAGCCTGGAAGCAGCTAGTTGACTGCTTCCAGCACAAGGCAGGAAGTGAAAGCCATTAGAGGAAAACAGCAGAGAGGAGGGAGGCAAGTAGAGAGAGGGTACTGGGATTTGATACCTCAGATTCTGATTGTTCCATCTGTCCAGGGTTAGCTAAATCCAGGATTTGGCAAGAAGGGCATTGTTAGCTGTCTCCTGGCTTTAGTGGGCCCAGCTCCTACAGCTTCTTAACCTTCCAAATCTGGGGCAACAGTCTGGCTCACAGAAACCTCCACACTGGTTCGCTGCCAGGTGTAGTTGTGCCTTGACTCTTGTCATTAGAGAGGTGGGTCAACACAATGCAGGGCTGTATCTGTTGCTTATTCTTCAGCCATTCCTGGTTGCCTGGCTGATGAGCTCTTTTTAGTTGGCCGAGGGCCTCTACCAACAGTTCCACTTTTGTCTCCCACATAGATGTGGCAGATAAGGGTGCATGGTTTGGAGAGCTGCCTGTCTCCTCTTGGCAGTCTCCAAAACCCCCTGGAAGCCGATGAGTAATCAGATACATTGCTGCCAAGAAGGGGATGGAGCAGGGCCTTCCCATGTCCAGGGGGGTGAGAATGGCTGCTTGGCTTGGGCGACCAGGGAAACTGTAATTTATTCCAAATTTGGGTTCTTTGCACACTTGCAAAGGAGGATGAGTAGCATCCCTGCTGTGGTTAAAGTGCATGCAGGGAGCTTTGTTTATATCTTTCCTCTCTTGCTGGTACAGTGTATGGCAGCCTTCAGAAGCCAGAAAGATGGGCATTACTGTCATCTTGCTACTCTCCTCTGGAATGAAACCCACTTTTGCTTGCTTTACTGAAGTGTTTCTTTCCATTTCCTTAGAAACCTGGCTGGCCATGTCCTCAGAGGGTGCAGGCCTTCCTTGTGCTGGCTTCTTCTTTGGGTTGTCTTCCTGTGGTACCTTAGGAGGTCTGCACTTGACAGCCTCCCTCGGGATCCTGCTTTAGAATCCCCCCCTTGAGCTAAATGTTCCCTGTTGCCGCTGGTGTCTAATTTGACCTACTCTGCCTTGTATGGAACATCTGTCTGGGCTTTAAGCCTCTTCTGGTCAAGTGATAATGGCAATGTTATTAGGGGCACGTCCTCGGAAATTGATCTCAGGCCTTGAGCTTCTGTCTTTCCATCCTGTTTTGGAACTTTTGCAAGAGCTCATAGGATGTTACAGTTGGAAGATGCCTTAGAAAACACTGAATGCAATAGTCTTGTGCACAGATACAGAAACTGACTTGCAGAGTAATAGGCACTTGTATAAGGTCACACAGCAAGAAAGTAAGAGAAAAGCGACTGGGATCATTTGTGTTCTTGGGTTAGGTCTAGAGTTGTGCGACCTGAGCGAAGTGGTGTGAATGAAGAGTTTGCAAGGCACAAGGTGAATAGTCAACTCCTGCTCTGATTTTTATTGCCCTATACCTCGTGGATGCTGTGGCAATAGCTCTCTTGTTTCACAGGGAGCCGAGTGGGGCTGCATGTGGTTCCTGGCCTGCTTGAGTCAGCAGAAGGCAGGAGACCTGACAAAAATGGAAGCAACTGAGCCAAGCAATATGACCTCACCAGGTGTCCCTGGAGGACAGCTTCCTGCTATTTTCATCCAAGTTGAACTTTTTTGTTTTTGGACAAGTGTTAGTGAGCGGAACTCTAACTGCACACAACTTCCTAGTATGTTTATTTCCCAAAGGCCTCTCATTCATGCTGTGTGTGACCTCAGATCCAAGACAGTTTTGGCGTGGAGGCGATGCTTTTCTGATCTTGCAAGTCGTCGTATTAAAGTTTCTGTAATCCGGTGATATCTGGGGGGAGGGGACCCTAGACTCAGCAGTGTGATTTCTCAGTCTTCAGTTCTTAACCTTGTCAGTTGATTCATTCGTCCTTTTCTCCTGTGCATCTGTAACATGCCAGGCAACAGTGTAGGTATTAGGAATAAAGCTGTGAGTAAAACAGCTTTTTCCTTTAGGGTTCTTACATTCAAGTCCTGAGGAACAGTAAGCAAGCAAGTGGGTGCACAGTTTGTCAGATGACAAGTGCCGTGAAGGCACAGAGGGTTCAGGCAGAACGGGGACCAGGGAGCTGTGGTTGGTGAGTGGTGGTCAGGGAAGGCCCTGTTGATTCGATATTTATGTTGAGACCTGAAGGAATAGGCTGTGTGGACCGCTGAGAAGGACCATGCCAACAGGAGGGAACGGCCAAGTTCAGAGGCCATAGATTATGAAGGTATCTATGCCTTTCCACCTCTGCCCCCCTCCCCCTTTCTCCACGTCCTGGATTCTCAGTTCTTCTAGGAGCATCAGACATAAAGGTTTTTAGGGCTCTAGTGTACGTGTGGGGGTGTTTTAATTTTTTCATTGTTCTGCGGTGTCTGGTCCTCTCCCATCAAATCAAAGCCCACATGCTAATGCATGGCCCAAAATAGCAGCGAGCAAGCCTTTCATGGAATTCACACATGGCGGCATCATTGCCAAGAATGGTGAGGATGGAGGAGCATAGGGGCCAGGCCAGGCCAGGGATGTGGCCAAGGAGTTTCAGCACAGGCTGCAGACAAACCTCGATTCTACAGCGCAGCAGCCAGCAGCCTTTGCTCTGCTTTGAAGCAGCTCAGGACAAACTGCTGGCATCATGGTGAGCAAAGCACTCCCTTTGCTCTGTTGAGAGTAGCCGAGGAAGAAATGACTTTTTTGGGTTCCTGTGCGTACATCTTCACATCTGACAGTCCTGTATTCAGACACCGCTCTTACCAGCTGTGGGTCCTCTGCAAGCCTTGCTTCCCTCACCTGGGGTAGCGTGAGAGTCCCATGTTGCAGAGCCATGGAGAGGATGAGACGAGATGGCGCAGACAGAGGCACCCACATTGTGTCTGACTTGTCTCCCTGGTTTAGTAAATTGCAAATATGGTAATTTCTTGCCCACAGTTTTTAAATTACAAAAGCAGCACACACTCATTGCAAAACATGTAGCAATGTCAAATAAATGAAAGAATGAGAGTTTCCCACCAACGGGAGAATCCGTTGTTAACCATTTGGTGGCCCCATGCTTGACCTTTTCTATGCATACCAAAAGGAGCAAGGAGCCTGTGGATATTTCTGCACACAGCCATGCAGACGCAGCTACAGAGGGCTATTTTAATTAAGGAAAGAGTAGCAGAAATGAGATTAAAGCAGACATGCTGTTCTACAACTTGTTTTTCTTAGGCACCACTGATGTAATGAAGATAATACTCTGCTCTAATAAAAGTGAGTGTGACGTTTATTATGCTGTTTAACATTTATGAAATACTTACATGCAATTTGTATACATTGGTGCACAGAGCTGTTGCGAGAAGATTGTGATTGAGGCATGGTACAGTGGATGTAGCACTGAGCTCAGAGACAGCCTTCCTGAGCCTCAACTTTCTCATCTATAAAATGGGCTTTTGTCTCAGGTTTCAAGAGCTCTTCTTCCGTGATGTGTTCAAAGAATACTGTGTAACTTGAAAAATAGAAAAGAACTCCCTGCCTCAGGGAGTCTGTTACAGCAGTGCAGACTTCCCTGGAATGAAGGGATACGCAGCCTCAAGCCATGGGACTTCAAAGCTGGTGGTGAGCTGCTCCCTTAGGACTCAGCTGTTCAGGCAGGAGGAAATGCAAGGAGGCAAATTACAGGGCAGAAATTATATGGTGCTTTTTCCCCAACTCCCAGTTTCAGGAAAACATCCATAATATTCTTCCTCAGTGCAGTTTCCCCATGCTCCAAGGATGGCCTCGTTAGCCCAGGGGCCATGTCTGATGAAAGCTTGTTGGCTGGAATCCAGTGGCATTTTCCTTGGTTGCAGGCACCCTGGGAGACATCTCTAGGGAAATGAGTGCCCTAGCTCTGTCCTTTCTTCGCCTTTCCTGAGGAGAGGGCACGTTGACCTGTTCATCCTGTTCCAGGATGTTCACTGGCCACACGAATAGTGAGGAGGATCACTGTGTCACAAGGTCACCTTCAAAAGCCAGCAGACAGCTCGGGGTGGGCGCTTCACCCAGAGGCCTTTGGGCCATGCACTTCTCTGTACTCATCTCCAAGGTGCATTCTGGGATTCTCAACACTTTAGCATGCTGTCCTTCTTTGAGGCTAAATGATGGTAAGATTGAAGTTTTGGCATAAGAAAGGAAATGGTGTCCTTCGGTCTTCCTCATTGTGTGCCGCCCAAGTTAGGTAGAAGTTCTGTTTATACAAGTCTAGCTAATAAGAATGAATATTTGTTTTTCTTTTCTGAACCTCTTGGGGAACAATCATTGTCAAGGCATATTTAGACATTTTAGAGATTTACAAGTTGTAATAGCCAGCAATACTTTTGCCTTTAATCTCTATATCTCAGAGACATTGTAAGAAAGGAGGTTGTTTTTGTTGTCCTAGATACAAAGCTACAGCCTGGAAAATTAACTGTCATTCACTGTTATTGGAGTGATTGTAATCTCTAATTTTCTCCTTTCCGTTCAACCCTGTTTGGCTTGTATATTGCTAGAGGAACTGAGGAGGAGAGAATTTAGGTAACAATGTTTTTCTGACATAGCCAGGATGGATGAATAACCGTCTCCTATTCAAACCCTTCTCTTGCAGGGAGATCTGGGAAGAATATGTAGCTGATATGGAGCAAAACCCTGAACACCACTCAGGCCCTGGGGTCCCCCACCTCCCCTCATCCTCAGCTTCCTTCTGGGTCAAGAGTAGACTTTAACTAAGAACTGCTCTTTTGATCCTTTCTTGTCAGGAGCTTCATTTGTTGCTGGCAAAAGTCAATTTCCTGAATCAAAGTGAAGCTCAGGAAAGCTTAGACGGTGTCCCAGCACTTAGTGACCCACGTTTCACTGACTTGCATTTCACTGTGTCATAGACACATGGATTACATTTCACCTACAATACATATGACTTCAGAAATTAAAGGATATCCTTCTTTAACCAAGAATTTGGCAGAGCTGAAGTATTCAAAATGTTTTTCCAAACTGAACGCAGCTGGGCTCCCTATTCCTTGCAGCTGAGGCTGTCTAACCCAGGGAGACTGGTGCCGAGGAAACAGTTGGATGCAGGGGTGGGGACGCCAGAGCTTGATGAGTCTGCCTGTGGGTGTCTGAAATTTTCTTCAGGTTTTTTTTTTTTTTTCCAGTAAGCATCCGCAATAGAATTAACCCATTAACCCTGCTTCATCGAAGGCAGTGGGTACATGAATGAATTTAAATTTCAAGGGCTGTGCTAGGCTCCTTCCCCTAGAGAGTTCTGATGATTCGTTTGAAATGTAGTTTCTAGCTGTGGTTTTAGAGACTGAGACTTAATTCATTTACATTTTTCATGTTGTGCAGAGCCCCTGGAGTTGTGGAACCAATGGCTTGCCAGGCAGTCTGATGTGAGCCTTGTATAAGCCCAATTCTCAACCACACCCCTGCATAAGTAGGGTGTCTAATTGCAGTGGACTGTTGATGCCCTTTGAATCCGTATGTTGACATCTTAACCCCCAAGGTGATAGCATTCGGAGGTGGGCTTTAGGGCTGTGATCAGGTTATGCAGGCCCAGCCCTCATGAATAGGATCAGTGTCTTTATAGAAGGGACCCAGGAGCTAGTTCACTCCTATCATGTGAAGACACAGGTAGAAGAAACATTGATGAAGCATTAAGTAGACTCTTACCAGACACCACATCTGCTGATGTGCTCGTCTTGGACTTTGCAGCCTCTAATACTATGAGAAGTTCATTTCTATTGTTTATAAGCCACTTGGTATATGGCATTTTGTTATGGCAGCCTGAATGAACTAAGGAATCTTATTTCTAAATCATAGGAAACAGGACATCCCTTTCTTAGGACTCGGTGTTTAGGCTCAGTGAGTTTCAGTGATAGGAGTGGTACTCCAAAGGATCGCAGCTATACTGTTGGCCTAAGCAGGTAAGAGAGAGCATCCACAAGGAAAATAACCTAGATGTGTTATTGGAGAAGGCCATGGCCAATAAGCTATGCATACCCTGGTTCATGGAGTGGAATAGGCTTGGACTTGGGTTCCAGAAAGACCTAGATTCATTTCCAGACCCTGATACCTCCTGTTATGTGGTTTCAGCAATCACTTGCCTTCTGAGTTTTAGTTCTTCATCTGATTCATAATACTCAGTGATTCATAATACATCTAATTCATAATGCAGAGGTTCATCTGACTTATAATGTGACTCAGAAAGAAGTGTTTATTGACACCTGGCCCCTATGTGAAGACTCCTCATCGTTATCTTATTTAATCCTCATCTTACCCTTTGAAAGAAATATTGTTGTTATCCACATTTGATAAATAAGGAAACTTAAGTATGACAAGTTTAAGTAATTTACCCAATATCGGGCAGAGCCAGGAGTTAAACTCAGGTCTGCTTTGCAAATTACATTATACTTTTGTACGGAATGTAGAGACATTGAATACCTTCATTAGAGGGTGTTGCAGGCTGAAAAATGCACCTTCTTTCCCCACAAAATGTCCACATCCTAATCTCTGAACATGTGACAATGTTGCCTTTTTGGGGAAAAAATTATGGGTATTATTAAGTTAAAAATTTCCACATAGGAAGATTATTCTTAATTATATGGGTGGCCCCTAAGAAAAATGACAAATATAAATAAGAGAGGGAAATTTAGCCACAGTCTGAGAGGGGAAGGTGATATGACCAGAGCAACAGTAAGAGTGATGTAGCTACAAGCCAAGTAAAGCTGGCAGCCACCAGTGCTAGAAAAGACCAGAGCAGATTTCCCCAGAGAGAGTACAACCCTGCTGACACCTTGAATTGGCCCAATAAATATTGCTTCTATTCTTCTGGCCTCCCAAGCTGTGGAAAAAAAAAACCCTTTGTTGTTTGATTTACCAAGTTTGTGGTATTTATTACAGCAAACTCAAGAAACCCACAGGGTTTGTGGATTAGGTATAATTTATTATAATGTGCTTAGTCTGATATCTGACACATTGCAGTTAGGTTTTCAATATATGCTAATTTTTATTAATGCAAAGTCAAAAACAGTTGTTTTCTAAAGTGTTTTGGTGATGCAAAGCATGACAAGAAAAAAAACACTTTGACAAGTAATTTGCATGGTTATTGCTTATTGACATTTCCTGAGTTCTGGTTGTATTCTTTGATGACCAGTCTGCTCCTAGGGAACTTCTGGTTGAGGATAACTTAGACTGATTGTCAGATATTAATACCAATGACAACAGTAATGAAAATGGCCAGAATGTAGCAGATGCCTACGTCACAGGCACCCTACTGCAATCTTTATGCAGTCTGTCTGATTTAATCATCACAATCATCATATGAGATCTAGATACCTGTATTAGCCCTATTTGATGGATGGGGTCCCTGATGCATAGAGCAGTTGGATTTAGTCAAAGTTACCTGGCTAGGAAAGGCAGAGCCAAGATGTGAAGCCAGGTCTGTTTGATTCCAAACTCCAAGGCTCTTAACCAGGAAATTAGGTTGTCTCTCAAATGCCTTCTCTTGGCTCAGTATCCTTTGAGTTCATCATGATTTCTCTGTTATTCTACCACTGTCTCTTCTTTCCTTCTACGTTCCCTAACCTTGGTTAGACTTTGAGTGTCACTGCAATGTAGTGGTGTAAGCCAGGCAGGTATAGATCTAGAGCCTGGCCCCTTATACTCTTTGAAAGTGTAATTTTTGCCCATGTCATTTACCCTTCAAGTGTCAGTTTCCTCATCTACACCATGGGGATAATGGCAGCGGCCACTTCATAGGGTATTCTGCAAATTCAGTAAGGTAATGTTCTTAAAGCACTTATATTGTGCCTGCTGCACTGAACAGCACAATAAACAGCCACTGTTATTTATATTTTGTAGGGTCGGAAAAACATTTTAGCATGATGTAAGAGGGAATTTCTCTGAGTTGGTTTCCAGATGTAATTAAGAAGAATTGACCACAAAGCTCTTTACCCCAGAGAGGAAACTCACTTCTGCTTTTCAGCCATGGCCTCCTCATCCTGACTGTATCTCCAGAATGCACTCACAGTGTTCCCCAGCCAGCCAAACTGTACCTCTAGTCTGTGCCTGCGGAGCCTGTCCCTGGCCTTCCCTTGGAAGGCCCTGCACTGTCTGATAAGGAGGTCAGGCTTGATTCCCTGGTTCCTGCTCTATCTCCTTCCAGAGACCCACAGCCGGCCAGCCTGAACGGCCAGGAAGGATGTCTGTGGGCTTCTTTTGTCTTAAGCTTATTTCTTCTGGCTGCCCTTCAGCAGAAGCCCAGGGTAAGATGAATGGGAGGAAGCTGTCCACTGCCCTGATGGCCTCAGTGCTAAGGGAAGCTGGGGACTAGGAAGCAGTCAGGTGGTCCTTGGGTTTGAAGATCCCTTCATCACCAGCTGTTTACCTTAGGATAACAATAGTACCATCCAGACAGTGAGCACTGACCATGAGCTACATGGTTTACATAGATTTTTAAAAATCCCAAATGGAGATACTATATTCCTGGGTTTATAGTCTATTTTTTTCTCTTAGAAATATAGCAAAGACATTACCAACAGACTTTTAAAATTTTTACATAATAACTTTTGGTAATGTTTGCTATTTTCCAGAATAATACTATAGAAAAAAATTACACTTTTAAAACACATGAGCTCATCATATGTATGCTATTTTATACTTCTTTTTTTATTATTTGTCTTTGGCATCTTTCCACATTAAGACATTTACATTGCCATTTTATTTTTTAGGATAGTGAGATCCATTGAATGAATGGATCGGAATTTATCTATTAATGGATGATTAGGTTTCTGATTTCTCCTTACTACAAATAATGCTGCAGCGATGGGCTTATACAGGATCTTTAAGCACATTTCCAAATGTTTCTGTAGGCTTGATGTATGTAAAATCATATGGCACATATATTTAAAGTACTTTAAAATTTTTAGAAATTGTGCCTCTCACTCTGTGGGTCCTTCCCACAGGCAGTAACAGTTTATATGGCTGAATGTGAGAGTATATTGTGAGTACATTTCCACATACATTTATCGTAACATTTTAATGGCTATATGATGTTATATTGTTGGTATATGCCATGATTAACTCTTAAAATTTCTTACAATAGAAAATTATCAAATGTACACATTAATGAGAATAACATCATGAATCTCTGTATATGCATGATCTAGATTCAGCAATAATCAAGATGCCATAATGAACTTAATCATCCCTCATCACTGGACATTCAGATTGTTTCTAATTCTTCTTTTAAAAGTTTTTATACTTGTACTCTTTGGGAGGTTCTTGTAGAGGATTACCTGATAGATGTAAATCACTGGCTCAAAGGGAATTTTCAAGTAAGACTTGCACATAGAAAGGAAAATTGTCTTTGGCTTTTCTTCAAGTTTATATTCACCACTCTTGTTGAGAGATCCTGTTTGCACAAACCCTGTAGGTTAATTGTTGAGCTTGGGCAGACTCTTTAAACCTTAACTCTCTTGCCTTTTTTGTTTTCAAGTGACTTTCTTGGGATATGATTTAGATACTGTATGGTTCTCCTCTTTAAAATATATGATTTGATTTTTTTTAGTGTACTTATAGAGTCATGCAACCTCACCATATTATAACTTTAGAACATTTTCATCACTCCAAAAAGAAACTGTTAGCAGTGGAGTGGCATTGTTTCCTCACATCTGCTGGAGTCCTAAGCCCGGTATCTCCAAGGCCCCTTATTTGGAAATGGAGTTGTGGGTATATTTAGTTAAGATGAAGTCATACTGGAGTGCAGAGGGACCCTCATGGAACACGATCGGAGTCCTATAAGATCTAGGAGGATACCCTGGAGTTCTCTGTAGGAAAAGGGATGCACCTGGAGACCATAATGTTAAGTGAAATAAGTCAGACACACAAGCTTGCACACCACATGGTTTCTATTGTATGAGAAACCAAAAATATAAATAAAGAGCAAAAATAGAAGCTAGATAATAAGGAACAAGGAGATGAACCTTTTGCAAATGGGAAGGGGAGCAAGAGATGGAGGGAGAGGAAAGGCAGGAGAGTAAAGGGGAAGAAAAAGAATCACGATGTATTGTACACTTTACCAGCTCCTCATGAGGAATGTCATGATTAGGCACTGCAGATATGTGCCAATAAAAATAAGAATTGGAGGGGGGGGAAGGGAGGACATTTAGACACTCATGAAATATGCCACTTGAAGATTCAAGTTTTGCTGCCATGAACCAAGGAACTCAGAAGCAAGGCCTGGACCAGATCCTTCTGTTATACCTTCAGGGGAACATGGCCGTGTGGACACTATAATCTTGGACTTTAGCAGCCTCCAGAGCAGCGTGATAACTAACTCGTTTGTGGCACTTTGTTAAGGCAGTCTTGGCAAACTAATAGTCACTCCATCAGCCCCTCCGCAGGCACTAATCTGCTGTTTCTAGATTTGTCTGTTCTGAATATTTCATACCATTGGGATTGTATAATATGTGATCCTTCCTGACTGACTTCTTTCAATCAGGGTAGTGTTTTTTGGGTAGCTTATACCTGTTGCAGTAGGCTTCAGTATTTTTTTTTATTCAGTATTTTTTAGTATTCCGTTGTATAGATGTAGCACATTTTATTAACCCAGTTATTTATTACTTGACAGATTGCTTGCCTTTTGGGCCTGAGCTGATTTTTTCTATTCTACATATTTGATCTTGTGGGATACTGGCTCAGCACTTCTGTGTAAAGTGCTATGCTAGGTGCTATAAGAGGTAGAGATAGAAACAGGTATCTCTGTACTCTGTAGGAGAGTAGAAAACGTAATCCGAGGTGGACTTCAAATTCCCTGAGGACAGCTAAACATCGAGTGCTGGGGAGTTGAGGGGAAAGCAGGGTCCTGTGACCCAGATATAGGAAGCTCCCCTAAGGAGGGAATCTTGGGAGCTTAATCTTTAGGGGATGAAGGGACAGGAGGAGACATGAGGGGGAGAAGGAGGAAGGAATTAAGATTGAATAAGTAGTATCTAAATATTTGGTCTGGCTCAAGGGGATCTCAGAGCTGTGGTCCTAACAGTCTCTTAGGAATTCAGGATTCCTAATGGGCCAGATCATTTGAGCTCAGAAGAGAGGTAGATCCGTCAAGGTTAGGAAATGGGAAGCTTTTCCTCCCACAGCTGGGAGACATCTGAGTGGTGGAGAGCTCAATTTCTCACTCTCCTCTTTTTGACTCTGAGCGGGGTTCTCTGGAGCTTTGGATAAAACCATGTGGTCAGGGAAATAGTTGGGTCTCTTCTAGGAAAGGTGCTTGAAGCGTATGGAAGCCAGGCTGTATTTTCTACTCCTTGGAGAAGCGTGCTTCCCTTTCCTCCTTTCCACTGCAGGGAGGTTTGGGTGGAGCCTCGTGGATGGAGATACACTGGCAGTGGGGCCCACAGCTGGCCGGATGCTGAGCACAAGGCAAAAGTGATTCCTTCACAATCTGGGTAGGTGGAGGCAGCCTCCTGATTAGTGGGATGTGGTATGTGGGGTTCAGATGGATGTATGCAAACATAGCTAGAGTAGAGAAATGCACCGGAAATAAGCCCCACCTTCCAGTCTTCTCTTTTCTCCCAGCCCTAAGAGGAGACCAGACTCTTCATCTGGGCTCTCTGGAATGAGATGCTTCCTGCTCTCCAAATTTTCTGCTTGGGCAATGGAGTGTGACTAGTCTGGGGAAACATCTGACAGGTGAGGCCAAGCTGGAGCCTTTGGACTGAGATTTTCCTAAAAATAAAACCACATTTTCCTTTTGCCCAGGAGATAGTTTAATTTTAAGAAAATAAGCTTTATTCTATCTCTGTTTCAGATTCACTGACATACACAGACCTTTGGCTGACCCCTGGAATACTAAATGAAGAGGTTTCTAAGGGATTCAGAGCGCAGTTGCAGGTCTTGATTAAACTCATCCGGAGGTGTCTATTGGGTCAGGGAATCTCTGGCTTTTCTGACACAAGTCTTGAGTGTCCTAGACTTGAGCATTGAGAAATCTTAGATTCGGCTTTCCCTCCTTCTCTTCCTTCACTCAACAAATTTTGAGAGTGCCGACCATGAGGCAGACACTGTGTTAGTGCTGGGTGTTCGTGGAGAAGTTATCTTGGGCAGGTAAAACAATCTCTGCCATCATGGGGCTTATAGCTTTCTGGAGCAGACAGACATTCAATGCTTGCTGAACCATGTGGGCTGTTAGGATACAGGAAATGCAAGCTGCTGTGGTAATGTGAGGGGAGGAACTGCCCCTGGCCTGGGGATCTGGGAAGGCTTCTAGGAGGAAGTGAAGAATGTGGTGGTGGTGGTGGTGATGGAGGGTCTGATGGTGTGGGCTCAAAAAGTGGGCAGTGTGTGCCCAGCAGAGCCAGTAAAAGAAATAGGGAGCCGAAGGCAAGAATAACAGGTGAAGGATGTTGTTCTCTATGGTTAGAGCAGAGCAGGAGGAAGGCAGTGACTAGAGCTTGCGGAGCTGGTTGGGTGAGTCCTTGAAGGGCCTTTCTGGCTACTTAAGGAGTTTTTGGGCTTTCACCACAAGGGCAATGCAGAGTGATGAAGGACATTTTAAGAGGCAGATAGTGACAGCATCCAAGTCCACTTTACAAGTTCTAATTTAGGGAAGAGGTAGCAGATATGGAGAGAAGAGGATGGATTCCAGAGATATTTGCAGGGTGGATTCATGGAGACAGAGAGAGGATGGATTCCAGGGCGGTTCCAAGGTTCTTGGCTTGAATAAATAGCAGGACAGTGGTGCCCATGTCCAGGTTTTTTGTGTCTCGTAGAGGGCCCTTGGACAAGGTACATTTTTCTCAAATCTTTAGCATCCTCACTGCAGGAAGGTGATAATCCCTAGTCACCACCTTGCAGGGTCACGGTGGGGACCCACTGATGCAGTCTGTGTGAAAAGTCATGTCCTGTGTTCATTCTCCATACAGGCCTAGCAGAGCACATGTCTGTCCTTTCCTTCCTTCTGTCTGCCTTTCCTCCTTATCCACAATTTTGAGTACTTGATCTCACAGGAACTGGTGAAACCTCTGCCCATCCAGCTGCTGGGGGCCTCCCTGGGGATCTCAAACTGGCTTTTGTTGAAAACAGTGATATCATTGGGTGGGTGGAGCTGGACCAGGCTTTCCACAGTCAGTTGAAGGAGAAATGGGGACTTTATGACTTCTGTACTTATGGCCCTCTTCCAGCCTCTTCCATAAGGTCCTTGTCCTTCCGCCTCTTCTTTCTTCCAAGTTCCTGGATTTGTAAGAAGCCAGGAACCCTACATGTTCTCCGCTTGCATTAGCCTCCTTGGAGAGAGGTCCAGATGGGCCAAGGGCCTATCTATAATGGCTGCATTTTATCAGGCATGGTTCAAGTCCCCCCTTCCGGGGAAGGGAAGGGCAGCCTACAAAAAGAGATTCCTTTAGAGGGAGACTGGAGAGCTAGGGAGAGATGATCTAAGCCAGCCAGGGCTGTCTTCGGGCTCCTTGTATTCCAGAAGTTCTCCATTTCATGGCTTACTAGATGTCGGGTTTATGGAAGATTTCAGAGGTCAGACTGACCTCTCGGAGAGGTGGTGATAGAAATGTCACAGGGAGAGGAAAATCTGCACCGTGGAGTGAGAACTTCCCTCCTCATCCATAGGCCAGCCTTACTGTCTGCTTTCACTTCACACCCACACCCACACACACACACACACACACACACACACACACGGATACTTCTCTACAGCTGTGTAGTAGGTATCTTGTAGAGGGAACTGGGAATTGGTTACCACACTGGTGTGCAGCTGTTCTAGCAAGGACAGAAGAAAGCTGGGCTGTGAAATAGTGACTGGCCCTTTGGAGACCAGACAATAGCACACCTGCCCTCTACACTGGCTGGCAGTGTTTGCTGATGCGGTCACAGATGGCCTCCTCTAATCTTAACCTCAGAAAATGCAAGTGCCAGGTGGAGGGCAGGGAAACCACACCTGCCTCTTGGCTGCTGTGTCCCCTGCCCCTAGCAGGTACTGCAACCTGACCACCCGCCCAGAGCAAGCACTCGAAATCAAGCCATGAAGGACACATGCTTAGTGATGCCAAGTGCCCCACCGTCTGTGCCACTTTACAACCCTTCAAAGAAGCAGCGAGATCAGAGAGATGTGTAAACATCCTTCCTCTTTGTTTTCTGGGCTACCCATGTGGCCTAACTTTGGACTATCTACTATAGATATTTAGCTTGATCTAGTTTATTGATGGGTTTAGAAATACAAACTGTATGGTTAAGTGGGTTTCATGCTTTTTCAGATTCTTTCCCTGTGAAGGAGTGAGGTGGGCTGGGCAGACAGGATGGTATGTGAAGGCTGTTTTGCTGCTGCTGACTGCAAATTGCATACTACCTGTCTCCTTCCTTTTTTGGTAAAGGCTATGGGTAGAATGAGGGAAAAGCTGAGGAACTCATTTTGCAGAGGCTGAGATGCAAGAATTAGTGGATATTTCCTTCAGGAGCTACCACTGGGTCACCTGATTCCATGGGACTCACTCATTTGGAAGCTCATAGAGATGAGTGTCTTGGCTTGTCATGGGGTCATTTGACCAGGTGTATTGAGGGACCTTCTCTGATCTTGGGTGTCCCAGCACTAACGGAGTGAAAATGGAGTATTTCTCAAAATGTAAAGCAGGCCATTATCATTTCAAGAAAATGGAATGGGCGCTGGGCAAGTGGCTGCTGGCCTATGGGGTTTTTAAGTTCTGCTGGTTCTTGATTTGTGCTTTGGTTGTGGTTTATGCTTTCGGACCCTAAGAAACATTGGGCAAGTTCAACAAAGTTGCTGGAGTATTTAATCAAGAGTTTAAAAGGGATCAAGCACAGACATTTAGAGCAGATTAATTTGTGCTCTTCGATTACCTGTTTTAAGTTTGGTTTTTAGTTGCTGTTTTCAGGGTGGGATTCACGCGGTCCTCTCTTCCCGAGCATATACCCCGGGGTCCAGCTATCTTAGAGGGTCCTTTTCTTAACCTTTCCTGTGGCTCATCTGCAAGGGCTGTCTTCCTTTATAGTGTGTTTCCTCACACCCATTGCGTAGGCACTTCCCTCCAGGTTATCTGTGGTAGCAGATGATGAAAAACACTGATTATTCACCCAAAACTGGTGACTAGCAAGGCTGCTTCCAGGAAGTGTTTTTGCTTTTGAATTTTTGTATTTCTGAGAAAAATTTAATTTCTCTGAACTGTTCTTAGCCACTTCCAGCAAATACCCATAATGGGCTATGTGGGACATTATCAAATAAATCAGTGAACTCTTCTTGATGAGAATTCACTAAAGGTCCCTCAAGGCCCCGACGATGAAGTTGCCCCATCCCAAAATGTCATCCTATTTTTGCAGACAGTTTACTCATCTTCGTGGAGGCGGCCAAGAGGGAGACACAAAGAAGATTAAATGGAAAACCCCTGCTCATCTAAACATCCTTTGGTATATAACCAAAGCAAAACACAGGACTAGGGTGGTTGGAAGGGTGCCAGGTCTTGTGGAGATTCAGAGAAGAAATAATGGGAAGTGGTTGTTGAAAAGAAGTGTTGATTTAATGCATTGTTTGGAAACTTCCTTAATAGGAGGTAAAAAAAACAACATACAGAGCAGCACTGGCTTTGCTCTGGGCTTGGCTTGTAGGAGGCGCCATCTTGCCTCTGCAGTGCTGCCTCTGAAGCTGCTCTGCCAGTGCTGATGCTCCTTCCAGTGCACCTGCAGCAGAGGAGAAGGCTCAAGGTCTACTCCAGGAAGGACCTTTAGACTTGCATCTTCCTAGGACTTTCTGCTCCCTCAGAAAGGAATGCTTCTGCCTGTGGGCCTCTCCATGCATATTTGGACTTGAGGCCATGCCTTTGGCCTGGCTGTGGAGTGGACGCTGGTTTGGAAACCTTGGTTCTGAACAGTTCTGTCTCTTCTCTCCCTTTCTTTTACTCTCTTTGAAAAATGAAAGTCAGAAATACTTCACGTATTTTTTTGTCCCTAATATGGATTAGCTTAGGCCATTATGTTAGAGTAACATTCTCTGCTTTTCAAAAACATTTTCTCAGTGCCTGCCTAGACAGGGCATCGCCATTTCTATTTGGTAGAAAGGAAACATGAGGCCAAGTAACTTGTGACCTGTCCAGTATCACCTAGTTAGCCAATCAATATTTATAGCAACATGTGCAAACATACTCCAGAAAGATCAATGTTATGAACAATCAGACACTCATTATCTCTATTTAACCTGTATCTAGATTTCACCATGTGTGTACATTGCTGGTCCTGGAGAAGATGACCATGATATGTGTATGTAGCAAATACTTTATACTTTGCAAACAATATTTTCACATTTGCCCATTTTATTTCACAGATAGTCATGTAACCTTACTATGTACCAGATGCTGTTCCAGCATTTTACAGCACCCCTACAAAGGAAAGTTTGTCATTCTCTCCACTTGATAGATGATAAAATTTGGGGCAGAGAGATGTTATGAACTTTCCCAGGATCAAACAGCTATTGAGTGTCAGAGCAAAGTTGTGAACATATTTTCTCATTGGATCCTCTCAGCATTGCTTTGATATTGTAATTATTACACTGTTTATTTTGCAGTCTGGGAAATTGGGGGAATGTAGGTAGCTCAAGTGCAAATAATTCTCATACATGGAAGGTATTAAATGATAAAGCCTTATTTATCAAATTAATGAAGTAATCAGAAAGATGATAAAATTGGTTTAAAAATGGTAAAAGAAACTAATGTGTGTATGTGTGAAAGAGAGAAAGAGGTTTTAATACAGGTTAAAGTTCCTTAATCTGTAAATCCAAACTGCTCCAAAATTCAAAACTTTTTGAGGCCAGATGACACTACAAGTGGAAAATTCCACACCTGGCCTCATGTGATGGTCCACACTCAGTGTGGTACAGACACAATGAAAAAACTATAAAATTACCTTCCGGCTGTGTGTATGAAGGGTATATGAAACACAAATGAATTCTGTGTTTAGACTTGGGGTCCTAGACCCAAAATATTTCATTCTGTGTCTATAAAATATTGCAGTATTTGTACCAATCTACTATCTGAAGTGCTTCTGGTCCCAAGCATTTTAGAGAAGGGTTACTCAACCAGTAGTGAAAAATGAATTGCTAAGATAAGATTGCTAGGTGAGATACAAAATTGGTTAATATCCTTGGGGCAATAAAACTGTACCTTTTGGAGTTACCTTTTCTAGTGAATGGAGAAATTTATATTTCTATTTATAGGTAATTAAGTTTTTACAAGTGAACATCTAATTCTGCAGGGCTCTTTGAGAGCTTCCCTAGTTAACTGTTAGTGGTAAGTCTTATCAAAGCTGTGACTCTCCATCCCCCCAGGATCCCTCTTCCGCAAGAGAGTCCAAAGAAACTTAGCCAGACCTTTAGATTTGAGACTTGACCACACTCACTGAGAGAAACCACAGTCATCTTTTGATTTATTTCAGGGCTTGGAAGCCCTGAAAGACTGCATCTTGTACAGCTGGTGCTAGAACCAAAGCTTTCTAGCCTAGACTTTCCCTGTACGCTGTGCTAATATCATTAAAAAAAAAAAAATTGAGACCATGTATGTCTTTTGCTATGTATTTTAGGCTGGCCTTGAATTTGCAATCCTCCTGATTTTCAGCCTTCTATGTGCCAGGATAATTGACATGCACCAGCATACCTGGCTAAATTTTTTTTAATTGACACATTAAAATGGTACATATTTATAGGTCATGTTTAGCTTTTTGAAGTGAGCAGGAAGCAAGGAATGAAGAAGAGAATTTAAGATATTACAACTGACAACATCGAGTAGGATCATTTCTTGGGCCTAAAAAAAGCATCCCCTGGAAAACATATGAAGGAGCCAGGTTTCCTAGTTCTTACTTGCAGGGTGTAATTCTACTTTTAGTACTTTGTGGTGTTGTGCAAGTGCTGCCCGAGTCCCTTGGCAATGAGCACAGCATGAAAAGGGCCTGTGTGATTGCTAGCTCAGGCAAGAGGGGGACCAGGAAGGGGACCAGTTCACTGGGGAGGGAGCCGGAAGTCTGAGCTTCCCCAGGCACCAGCAGGGCACTAACCCTTGGGCGCTCCAGGAAGACCTCTGCAGATCCAGGCCCCACGGGAGCAGGCTGAGCAGGGACCTGACCTGCCACTTTGTCTTCCTCAGACGTTTGCTTACCTGATGAGGAGGAAGGGGAGTAGAGTGCCTCAAAGATGTTTTGCAGATTTACTTTTAGTCTCCTTGCTCCTCCCTCCTGAGTAGGGGTTTTAGTTGATAAAGGCATTTGAAACTCTCCTGAAAGTAAACCTTAGTTAAAGAAATTGTCCTGGGGTTGAAGGCTTCAAGCTAGGGCTGTTTGCAAACTAC
The DNA here is from genome assembly GCA_004027455.1 of Hydrochoerus hydrochaeris. NCBI lineage: Eukaryota > Metazoa > Chordata > Mammalia > Rodentia > Hydrochaeridae > Hydrochoerus > Hydrochoerus hydrochaeris. Next base: position 80,538 of record PVLA01008124.1, read on the forward strand.
AGTGAGCTCTGGGGACCTGGCTGCTGGCTCAGACCCAAGGGCTTCAAGTTGCCACAAGCGATTCCATGGTCTTGTGGTTTATGTCTGGCATTCAAGGAACAGCTTATTTTCTTAGATGGGATTCAGAAGATACCAATTTTGCTTGAGGACTTGAGGATCCTCCAGTTTTCATCCAGGGCCAGCTGCTTCTGTCACAAGGGCTCTATGAAGTAGAGGACAGTGTCCTAATCTCTGCCTGTCGGTGGCTTCTGAGCACAGAGCCAGTAGGGATGGGAGACAGCAGCCCTTGCTCTGCTAGCAAAGCCAGCACAAGGAGGGGGTGGGGTGGGAAATCGGGGACCCTCTCTGCTCTTCCTGGATGCTCATCTCTCCCAACTCATTTCCTGAAAATCCTAATGTGCTCAAGCAAGCGCTGAGAGACAGCTTCCTGCCCAACTGCTGAGCCAGCCCCTTGTCGGGGAGGAGATGAGAACAAGATGTGGTCAGAAAAGGGACAGCTGGGCCGTGAGGGCCACTCAGTGTCCATGCGGCCTGTCTCCGTGGGAACAGTAGTGTCTTTGTTCTTGCGAGTGGCACAAGGGTCTTGCCGGACTGTGGCTGTGCGTGGGGTGTGGAGAACTTTTAAAAGCAATGCTTCGTTCCCCTCCGGTGTAACTGTAGACACAGTGATGAAACATGGCCCTTCTTTTGCTGCTATAAAGAAGGATCTTTTATCTGCTGCCCATGTGGGGAAGGATTTCAATAAAACTGTACCTGAAGTTTGTGCTTATTCACCTTTCTTTTCCTGTGCCGGGCTTTGTTTACGCCAGTGGCTCTTTGTGGACATTCATATTCATACCCAAGAGATAATGGTTTCCTTTTGTCTGACATCATATTTGACCTCAAGGCCACTATGTTCACCTTACGATTGCAATTTGGTCCACAAGTTCCTGGCAGCAAAGTGCTTAGAGAGTGTGGTCCACAGGATGGGTTTGGAATTCAGCCTCTGATGCTGCTGCGGGTGCTTGGAGCCTGTGTCCTCGACTACAACATGGGCAGGAAGGTGTGGAGGGTGAACAGTTAGGACTGCAGATTCTTCAGGTTCCCCAGTTCCCAGTGCCCCAGGATGTGGTAGATGCAGGATGGGGTGGGGGTTTAGACAGTGAAACATGTTTAGATGTTTCTGAAGTTCATCTGAGAACTTGTGGTCTAAGGCAGTGGCTCTAAACTTGAGCCTGCATCAGAATTTCCCGGAATGTTACTAAAAGAGAAGGCTGGGTCCCAGCCCTAGATTCTCTATCTGATTCAATAGGTCTGGGGTAGGCTTGACAATTTGTATTTGTAGGTATATGTTGGTTCCAACAGGTAGATAGTTAGATGGGAGAGGAAGCAGATGCTCTATGCAGAGTCAGAAGACAGACAGAGTAAAAGCCAGGGAGTGTCGCTTGCAGGGAGGAAGCTTTTCCTTCAGAGTAGGAACCTCACTGTGTCTGTGTGGTCAGAAACAACGGGACCAGCAGTCTTGGGAGCTCCTTGTTCCAGAGGTATCCAATGCTGAATGGCCACCCGGCAGTTTACTGCCTTAGATAGACGTTTTATTTTTCATATACTTATTCGTTCATCCATTTATTTATTCAGAATAAACATGTGCTGCCTGCCTGCTGAGAGGAAACCTTGAAAGGCAACTGTGGTCTCTGTTGTTAGGGACCCCACAGTGTAGTTAGTTTGATTATGTGGTTTCCAGGGTAACCTTCTTGTTGGAGAGTGCTGAGATCAGGGGGCAGGAGATAGAATAAGAAGCTTCAGAAAGATTCTTATCTTCCGAGGGTGTTCGGTTGCTGAAACTCACCCGGAGGTGGACACCTGCACTGCTTAGTTTGGATGTATTTACCACGGGTATATTTCCTGTGGTAAAATTCACATGTCCATTGAACCCTGACTGCTCTCCATTATGCAGTGTGAAAACAGATCCAGGAAATGGGTGCAGAAATGAGCTCATTGCCTTTTATCACCTCTCTCCAGGGAGTTAGGTACTGGTGAGTTAATGGCTGGGGAGTACCAGAGAGAGAAAAACAGGTAAATTCTGCTAGCTTTTCTGAGTTCTTCCCGCCTGATCCCCCCTGAAAACAGTGATGATAAACACTAACTTTTATCAAGCTCCATCCCGTGCTGAGCAAGGTGTTCAACCTGCCGCAGGTCCTGTTACATTACATGACTCTTAAAGACAGTCTGATCAACTAGGTATGTTAGCCTCATTTTTGTGGAAGAGGAAACCAAGGTAAAACTAGCTCATGGCCTTGGGGACACAAAAAGCAGTAGAATCAGAACCTCAGTCTTCTGGACTCCAGACCACATTCTAAACTCCTAATATATGGACCTACTCATTCATTGCTTCAGTAATCAGCTGAGTAGTTCTTTCACTTAACAAGTGTGAGGCACTGATACACCAGACAGCAAAACTGCTTGGCCTCTGCTCGCATGGAGCTTAGCTTATTCCTTTGGACTGAAGCGTGACTCCTGCCCCAGATCCCCAGCTGGTTGGTTAGCTGTAAGCCTTAGTAACTAAGGAGAGCAATAAAGAGACATTCTGGCAAGTTAGTGGCTCACCAATGGTTTCTATGTGAGTGAGACTGTCTCTGTACTGGCCAGGTTTTGTGCTTTGGTTTACTTTTACGTCTTCCTGTTGAGTCTTCTTTCCTCTTGTCAAGGCTGTGCCTTAATTCTCAAACCATTTGCCTTCTGACTGCACTCCATGAGTTCGACAGAATGAGAGACAGGTGTTGCAGAACTTGGAGCTAGAACCTCTACCGCGACCCTGTCTCTCCCTGGGTAATGTCACCTCTTCCAAAACCTGGGTTGCCACATCGGTTATCTTTGACTGCCTGTGCTGTCCTCAGCCTTTATTTTCTACTTCTTAAAACCATTTTTCAAAGGGGTTTTCCATTTTCAAAATAAGTATCTGGTCATTATTTTGAAAGTCTGTTTCAGAAATATGTGACTTTGAGCTCTGCGATCATCTCCTGCAGTCCCCTGAAATCTTTTCACTGTGGCCGCTTGCTTCACTAGGTCTTTCCAATGCACGCACTTGTTTGTACATCTATCAGTTTTTCATTAAAATGGACTTTGAAAATACAAGCTTTTCTGAAATTTTCTCTAACTCCATTTAGACATCTTTCCACACTAGAACATACAGATCCATATCTATATTTTTTTTTCTTCCAGATTAATTTCTAACAGTGTGTTCCATTAGAAATCTCTTTTGCCCGCTGACCTGGCCTGTGTGTGGATCCATTCTGTTAGATGAAACTTCTATTTGGTCCTTTCTTCTTTCTTCTGGCTTTTAGAGAAATTCTGGAATTTCTTGCAGTAAGGCAAGTAAGGCAGTAAGGCATTCTTAACTTCAGCTTCAAAAGGTCTGGGAATAAGAGAGAAACCATTGTCCAAGTTTAGGAAATAACAAGGAATTTACTGGAAGAGCAATACACAGAACTATCAGGTTACAGAAAATCACTAGGTCTTTGGAAGGCTGGACGAAGGCAGCTCTCTGAACCCTCAGCAGGCATAGGTAGAGTGCTTTCATCTACTGAGACTTGCAATGGACTCCTTTGGGTTTGCTTTAAGCATAGGCCACCCCTGGACCAAGACCACATGGTACACCTTGATTGACAGTCCTACCAAAGCATGCAACAGGGAAGATGCTATTTATTTATTTATTTATTTATTATTTTTTGAGGCAGGGTCTTGCTTTGTAGTTCAGTCTGGCCCTGAACTCTCTGTGTAGGCCAAGGTGGTCTCTGACTCACAGTGATCCTCCTGCCTCAACCTCCCATGTGCTGGGGTTGCAGGTGTGTGCCACCATGCCCAGAGGACATTATTTTTGTTTTTTTTAAAAATTGATGTGTTGACTAAAACTCAGTGCATGCCATGTTGATCTCAGCTTACAATAGGGTCCATAGCCCCCTGGGATAGTTCATGTGTGTGTTTGTATGTCTGTTTTCTCAGGACTGAGAGAAAACTAATTGCTTTAGTTCTGTCAACTTGATCTGGTTGTAGTGATGATCTCAATAAATATAAAATTAATGACAAACTAACTCAGTTTTCTTTTTATTACTTACCTCCTGCTGGCCACTCAGTATCTTCTGCATGGAAAGGCTTGGGGTGACCCTTCCTGGTCCAGTTAAGATCACTGGCTGTTGTTACCAGGGGGATTGAAGTCTATCAGCTAAATGTATGTTTTTATTTCTTTGCAGGCATCTTTTTGCTCCAGACTATACAGAAACCCACTATACTCCAAGTGGCGACCCTCAAACTACCACTCTGAAATCTGAGGTAAGCTCGGGTCTTTTTCAGTAGCTGCCCTAGCTGGGTTTCACTCCTAAGGACTGAGGAGTTGCATTCTGGAGCTGGTCCCTTCTCCAAAGGGATTCTTTTCCTCCTGACTAAAGACCAAAGGAGCAAACAGGGGAAGCACAATGTGTAAAATGTGCATTTGTTGTATCTCTACTTGCTGTCCTTTGCTGAACAAACAGACTGTTCAAGGGTGATTGCACTGACAAAATTGGTATAAATTGCCCTAGAGTTATGTTAATTACCAACATATTAACAAAACTTTTAAGTAAAAAATAATTTTCTCATAATCCTGTCATCCTATCTAATTAGATGTTTGGTATGCAGAATTGTAATTATTGTACATATGAATTTTACAGTCCACCTTTTTAATGTGATTTTATGCTATGAAGATTTTCTTATTTTGCTGCTATCTTAATATTTATGAGTCCATATTTGTAGTACATAATGAATACATTCATTGTGGGTGCTTGGTCCAGGTACATGACACATCTTAATTCTCTTTATACTCCCCTAACATCTCTTGGTCTCCTTCCCACTTGTTAAAGATCTGTCTCCTTATTTCCTGTTGTCTTTTACATATTTTGCTTCCCCTATTTGTTCCTTTGGTCTTTAGTCAGGAGGAATAGTCGCCCTATTTCCTGTTGTCTTTTATGTTGCGTTTCTATTTATTTATGCTTTGGGTTTCTCATTTGAAAGAAACAATACAATATTTAAGATTTGTGTGTCTGATTTATTTCACTGAACATGGATTCAAGATGCGTCCATTTTCCTCCAAATGAGTCAAATTTATCTTCCTTTGTTGCAGGCCAGTACTCTATTGTGCATAAATACCACATTTTCTTTATCCATTTGTCTGATGATGGGATAACTATTATAAATTGTGCTGATATAAACATGGGTATGCATGTATCACTGTAACATGACATCTTTACTCTTGGGAAGATACCTAGAAGGGTAATAACTACTCAAACTTACCTTTGAGAAGGGATATTTGCACAAAGATTTATAATTTTGAAATTGTTTTTAAGATGGACACATCTTAATTTGCTTTGATACATCCTACGGTGGACATAAAAGCCAGTGAATAATACACATTTCATGTTAGCTAGTGCTTCCTGTAGCAATACCTATCAGAATCCATAGGCTAACAGCAGTGATTCTCAGCCAGCAGCTACTACCCCCTTCAGGAAGCACTTGACAATATTTAGAGACAGTTTTGGTTGTCACAATGGAGGCAGGCGGCCACCTACATGTCATGGAGGAGACCAGGGAAGCTAAACATCTTACCACACACAGGACAGACCCTCTACCCCAAGGAATCATCCAGTCTCAAGTGTCAGTAGTGCTCAAACTGAGAAGTGCTGGATTAGCGTGACCTTTTCACAGTCTTGGTTGAAAGGATGGGTGAAGGAGAAAGAGCAGGAGCTGGAGTGGCCCTTTGCCTGTGAGGGAGGATATATGGGGTTCTGAGGCCTGGGAGCTGAGCTCAGTGTGGAGGAAAGCACTGAGGTCAGTCTGCTTTGTATTCTTCAGGAGCTTCCCTGGGAATCTGTGTGGCCCTTTCCTTAAAATGACCCTGAAGAGTGCAAATGCCTAACAGGATAATGGGAGCCGCTGTCAGTTTCTAACGTGCAGATTAGTGTGTTAGATTACCTTAGAATGGGGAAAGGGACCGGGACAGTTACGTCCATAGACCTAAGAGCTACAGTGTGGTAATGAGGCGGCTGAGGGGTTGTTAGGTTGTTGAGTGTGAAGGTTTCCTGTCCCAGGCCTTCCTGGATGGGGAAGGAGTGGAGAGCGTGGCAGGTGTCTGCAGCAGGAAAGGTGGACCATTGCCTCATCTCCCGGGAGGCAGTGTTGCTGCCATCCACACCTCCACCCTCCTTGGTCTGAACTTTTTCCTTCAGATTTCTGTTCTCTAGGGACAGAGGCAGGGACTGGGTAACAGCCAAGCTTAGGGAGCCCTTAGCCATTACAACCCCACAGAGCACCCTCCTTTGAGACCACTTCCCTCCCCCAGTGCACCCATAACCGAAGAATGGGTCTCAGTCCACAGTGTGCCATGAGCTCACGCTTCCTGCCCTGGAAGCCCCCCAGGGTGGCTCCATTGGACTGAGAAGCTGCGGAATGCAGTGACTTCATGACTGATCTTGACTTGTCCTTTGTGTTCTCATGCAGTAGGCAGAGACATTGTAAGGGCCTTTCAGAAGCAGAGAAGTAGAAGAAAATGTTCCTTCTTCCCCAGAATCGGCACCCTTCCTGAAGGTCTTGACTGGAGCACATCCTAGCTGAGCCACGGCATGGCTTCTTGCATGCCCTGCTGCTGTCCTCTTGTGAAGTCCCACCCAAACCTGGGGGTCCCAGTCAGTTTTCTCACAGAGGAGCTGAGAACTCAAGGAGGAACAGGAACGGAATAAACCATGTAGCTGCTCTTGACCCAGTTGTTAAGGGCACTGCTCTGCTCAGCTTGGCCAGGCGTAGCTGGAATTCTGGGAACCTTATCAGGACTCATTGGACAGGCCTTCAGGTTGCAGCCTCAATCTAGGTCAGGTCACTGGGGGAATGGGTCTGTAATGCGTTCCCAAAGAAAAGAGCTTTGGGTTTGGGATCTCAAGCCAGGATTTCAGTCTTGGCTTTCACAAAGCTGTGTGGCCTTGATCAACCCTTCTAACCACACTATTGTTGATTTTTTTTCATCTCAAAAATTAGATACGCTGTTACTTGACTCTTGGGGCTTTTGGGGTAATAACATGAATCACTGATTTCCATGGGAATTTATAAACGTCCATTCCAGTTGCACATTTTACAGATGAGAGAATTGAGAGGAGATGAAGAAAATTAACTCGCCCAAGGTCAGAAATAACAAGGCTTATTCTAGAACTTTCTACCCTTTTGCTTGAGGTGCCAGGAGTAGTAAAGTATGGCAGGGAAAGCCTATGGCATCGTGGATGCTGGTGGCACCACAGCTAGGAGAGGCAGAGGATGAGTTTGGGGACAAGCTGCTGGGGTTCAAATCTCCACTTTACTACACCACTTTGTGTTGACTTAAAACCTTTCTAGTCTTTATTTAAAAAATAAAACAAAACACAGGGGTAATAAGCTGTTTCTTAAGGTTGGAGTCAGAACTAAAGGGAAAAATTCTGCCCAAGTCGTCAAGTGCTAAGAGCTGGAGCAATGTCAGCATACTGTGATTAGCGGTAGATGGCAGGTATCCTGATTGCATGTGATGGTGCAGGCAGAAGCCCTCTGTACACTGTGGAGCGGGTTACAAGAGCCAGCTGTCATGCTATTTCAGAGTACATTTGAGTTGTGCATGTGGAAAGCATTGGTCCAGAGACGGAAGGAGGCACAGGGCTTCTTTACATCTATCTCTGGACTTGAGTTCTCATCCCCTGTGAAAACACCGGGGTTTAGAAACTGTGGCTGACCTGCACTTCTGAACACATTGCCTCTTCATCATGCTGACATCTAGGAGCCCCATTTGCCCAATAGAGATTTGGCCCCGTGCTTCTCCCTGGCTTGTGTTAAGTTGTAAGGACCAGGTTCCAGTTCAGTCCTTTAATGATCCACCTCCAGGTCCCACAGCCCAAGGATAGGTGAAGAAGCCACGTGACAAGGTGGCATTTTGCAAACCAAAGAACTCCTAGCCAGAAGGAGGGTTTGGCTGCCTCATGTTCTCACCTAGGTGCTGAGGGGTGTGGCTTTCCTTTGTGCTCTTCTAAGGGCTGAGATGAGACATATGGTCCACAATGTTTGATGCTAAACTGAGGAGGGTCGTGCCTGTCCCTCCTGCCTGTGTGAGTGTGAATGGGCGGACGACCCACATCCACCTGGGATCATGGATATTCGGGAGATGAAAGGCTTCCTGTGACTCCACGAGTGAGCCTGAGCTAAGCATCACTTTGGCCTGTATCCTCTGTTCTGCCACATGATCTAGCTGGTGCGGATGTAGAATCAGCACAGCTGTGAGGTTCAGCTCTTTGGTAGGTGTCTTCATCCCTCAAAACCATATTCTGCCATTGTGAAGGAGACTTTAATGACAGTGTGGCCTCTGATGTATACTGCCTATCCCCCTGGAGCAGGGGCTGTGCAAACTGTATGCTGTACAGTCACCCTGTAATAAACTCTGTGAGTAGAGGCTGAAGACACCGAAGGCCGGAGAGAGGCTGTGGGACTGTGTGGCTGGTGATGTGGGTGTCTGGATTTACATCTGGCCCTACTATGACAAATGTTGGATTTTAATTGTGAGGCTCTACTTGTGCTGAAAGCCAGCAGGGAAGCAGAGCCAGAGAATACAGACAAAGGGGCTTGTTGTCTCCCAGGCCATGTATCTGCCTGTGGTGGACAAGCAAACAGCTCCATAAATAAGTCCTGCAGCTGGGTCACCCAGGTGATGTCCCCAGCATCCCTGACTAGGTCTGCTCAGGCTCATGGTGTTGGGGAGAAAAGAGAAGGCTTCCATGTGTGCAGCCTCCCTTAGACCTTTCCAGAACTTGGCTCCATTCCAGCAGCTTCACCTTTCTCTTTTGGCCAGCTGGGTTTGGGAGAGCAGATGGCCATGAGTTACAATGACTGGAGAACAGCACTGGGGCTTGTGGACACAGGTGTGGAGCCATGGAGATGACATCATGAGCGATGGAAGGGATGGGTACACCCACTTCCTAGGGCTGCCATATCAAAGCACCGTGGAGTTGGGTGCGAAAACAGCAGCAATGTAGTATTTCACAATGTAGTATTTCACAATGTAGTATTTCACAGCAATGTAGTATGTTACAGTTTCAAAATCAAGACGTTGGCAGGGCCCTGGTCCCTCCAGAGCCTCAGGGAAGAATCTTCCTTGCCTAGTGACTTCTGATCGCTTCCTAGTGTTCCTCAGCTTGCGGCTTCATTTCCCCAATCCTTTCCTCTATGTTCTCATGACTGCTCTTCCTGTGTATGTCTGTAACCTCCCTGCTTTTTCTAAAGATGCAAGTCATTGGGTTAGGACCTGCTTTAATCCACTATGACTTCATGTTAATGTAATTGCATGAGCAAAAATTTAATTTCCAAACAAAGTTGTACTCTGAGGTTATTGGTGGGCATGCATTTAGGGAAACATTGTTCAACCCACAACATGGGTTACAAAGGAGGCGGTGGTGGGAGGTTGCCTCTTTCAGAAGCCAGTGTTTCTGGTGGCGGACAGCATGTTGTGGAAAGAGCTGTGAACCAGATCCAAAAATCCTGGGTTGTACAAAGCCAACTTTTGACAAATCTCTGCTCCTGTGAGCCTGTCCATCTGTTCAATGTGCATAATGACATCTGTGTTGCCTCCACCTCCCAGGATTACCATGAGGGACTTGTGGCTTGGAGAGGTCTTGGAGAGCAGGTCTTAAAGTGCTGCAAGGTTTGGGTAGATTATAATAAATGATCAGTTATCTACCATTTTCATGACACGTTACCATTGGCATGCTTATCAGTGTCATTTGACCTAATCACTTCTTTTCTCTTTTCTAGGATCACTGCTTCTATCACGGGGTGGTGAGGAAGACAGAAGGGTCCAGTGTCACCCTCAGCACCTGTCGGGGCATTAGGTAAGAGATGCTGGCACTCTTCCCCATGCATGGGATTGTCCAGACAAGCGGGGTTAGCCCCGTGCAAGCACACTGAGAAAGAGGCCACTGAGGGTGTGTGTATGGGAGCAGACATGGAAGGGGCAAGTGAAATCCTATATTATCCACCAATTCACTGGGACTGAGTTTCCTTTTCCTGAGGTACTTGAGATTTAAAACATAGGTTTTATTATATGATCAACAAATCAGGGGACAACTACCATTGAAAAGATGGCAATGTTCACAGAAAAAGGAGGTTCACTGCTGTGAGTGGCTGCACAAGAAGGGCTAGAGTTAGACGGAGGCAGAAAGAGTGAGGAGAATATGGGCAGGTGCCTTTACTGTGGTGTCTTCAGGGAGGAATGTGTGAGGCTGGGTAAGCAGTTTTAGGATTAGCTAGTTAGAATAATTTCAGGGGCTGTCTATTAGCTGTCTAGTACCTGGCTCTGGGGTCATAGGGCAGGGAGATAGTGGCATAGAGAGTGGGACCCCAATAAAGTAGATGGTTAGGCTGTGGACTCTATTTGGTTGGCCTGCATTTGAATGGCACAGTACTTGCAGGCTGTTTACTATATCCAGAAGTTGGATAACTATGGTAGAGGACAGTCTTGCCAAAGTCAGCAAGACCTTGGATGTCAAAGCACCAGAAGACATAAAATAAGAGATGTGGTTAATATACTTGGAATTACACTTAAGCACTGTTTCCTACTTTTTAGCTCTTTTGTAGTAGAAAGACTCAGAGGCAATAGAATAGGAAAAGGGAAGTTAATGAAAAGAGATGATGGGAAGAGAAAGGAGAGTGGTAAGGATAATTTTCAAGATAAAAAATCATCTGAAAAGCCCTACCCTGATAAAGCTTCCAAAGGGAGCAACTTTATAAATGTAATACACCATATCAAGAGAGTCAAAGACAAAAATCACATGATCATCTCTATAAATGCAGAAAAAAGCATTTGACAAAGTCCACCACTCCTTCATGATGAAAACTCTACCAAAAATTGGAATAGATGGTCTTTATCTCAAACTGATAAAAGTCATCTATGCCAAACCAATGGCCAACATCAGTTTTTAGTATATGTGCTCCTGAAGTGAGCATGACAAAAACTGAAAAGTTTCACTCTAAAATCAGGAACAAGACTACAATGTCCACTATCACCACTTCTATTCAGTGTAGTTCTAGAAGTGTTAGCTGGAGCAATTAAACAAGAAAATGAAATAAAAGGAATAAGGATAAGAAAGGAGGAAGTTAAATTATCCTTATTTGCAGATGACATGATATTCTACATAGAATATCCAAAAACTCCACCAAAACACTTAGAGATTTAATAACTAAATTCAGTAATGTAATTGGATATAAAGTTGGCATTCAATCAATAGCATTCCTGTACACGAACACAGTAAAAGAGAAATTAAGGGAACAACACCTTTCACAATAGCATAAAAAAATTAAATACTTAGGAATGAATCAACCTAACAAAGGAAGTAAAATATCTATACATTAAAAATTACAATACTCTGAAAAAGGAGATCAAAGAGAGTATCAGAAAATGCATGAATAGGAAGAACCAACATAGTAAAAAAGGCCCTTCCAAAACTATTGTACAGATTTATGCAATCCCAATCAAAATACTATTAGCATACCTTGCAGAACTAGAGAAAACATTTCTAAAATTCATTTGAAACCAGAAGAGAACTTGAATAGCAAAAGAAATTCAGGACAAAGAACGCAAGGCAGGGGCATCACAATATCTGATTTGAAATTATACTACTGAGCTACTGTAACAAGAACAGCATGGCACTGGCAAAAAAACAGACCTGAGATCAGTGAAACAGATTAGAAGATGCCAAAACAACTCTAAACACACACACACACACACACACACACACACACCTTATCTTTGATAAAGGGGCCAAACATATTCATTGGAAGAAAGATAACCCCTTTAATAAATGATGCTGGACAAACTGACTTTCCATATGCCAAGGACCCATATCTCCCACCATGCACTAAACTAAAATTAAAATGGGTCAAATATCTAAAAAATTTTTTTCAGGATTTAAAACAGACAAGTTTATCCAAACCCATACAGGAAATAAATATATTGCCAAAAATATTTAACAAATTCTTTAAAAATTCCAATTAATGAGATGAAAACAAGATAATGGTGTTGGAAACAGAATCAAAGAAAAGTCAAATTCAAAAGTCTAGAATCAGTTAAAAGGAGAGAGATTATCCAAGAGAATTTCAGGTAACTGTGGGCCAATTTGAGCCCAGAGAGTATTTATTTACTTTACTTTTTTTTTTTGTAGTTTTTTTTTTTATTTAAAGAGAAAAAAAACAGGAAAAAAGTAGAAATATTACAGAATTTCAAGAAAGGAAGGTAAACAGTAAGAAATCACTAGTTGATAAATTATATATTGTTCTTTTAGAAATAGTTATTCAAGTTAAAGAATTAAAGCACACAAAGTGGACACTCAAACAGTGAGAGTGCAAACAGATCTGTTCAGCAATCCAGCAAGAACCTAGAAATATGGTTATCAATCCCATACATCTAAACATACATGCAACTATATCTTTTATAGTGCTTCCTATTTCCTCTTTTTTTACAATAGCAATTATACATTTTAAAAATTTTATTTAAAGAGAAGAAAAAAGCAAAACAGAAAAAAGAGTAGCAACAATACAGAATTCTAATAGAAAGAAAGAAAAAGGAAAATGAGAAAAAGCCCCATTAAGAAATCAGTAATTTATAAATTACATACTGTCATCTTGGATGTAGTTGTTCAAGTTACAAAGTTACAGGTTGCATAGTAAATATTCAAACAGTCAGACTACAAACAGTTCTGCTCAAAGATCCAACAGAGATTCAGCAATATGGTCATCTATTTTACACACTCGAACTTACATGCAGTTATATCCCTTAGAGCACTTTCTTTTCCTCTCTTTTTTACAATAGCAATTATACATTTTGGTTTTATTACACTTGTAGTTCTTATTTACTTTTTACACTAGAGACACAATATGATATTTATAAATATGATTCTTATTTATTTCACTAATGAGGATAGTCTCCAGTTGTCTCCATTTACCTATGAAGGCCTCAAGATCATCCTTTTTTATAGCTGAGTAATATCCCATTGTATAAAAATGCCACATCTTTTTCATCCACTCTGCAGTTGATGGGCAT